>JACXGI010000184.1:147184-173681 GCA_016801175.1 Esox masquinongy | reverse complement strand
CCCCCCCCCCCCCCCCCCCCCCGCAGAACTGCTTTGAGCTGTACATCCCCAACAACCGCGGTCAGCTGATCAAGGCCTGTAAGACGGAGGCTGATGGCAGAGTGGTGGAGGGGAACCACAACGTGTACCGCATCTCTGCCCCCACACCGGAGGAGAAGGACGAATGGATCCACCACATCAAGTACGAAGGGGACAAGGGGGGGCGGGGGGGTTCGCTGCAGCATGAAACACTAACATCGTTCTTTTGTCTCTCCAGCTCTGCTGTCAGCGTGGACCCATTCTACGAGATGCTGGCTGCCAGGAAGAAACGCATATCCCTAAAGAAGAAAGAAGAACAACCGTAGATCATTCCGTTCTTCGTACCTACCCTCCTCCTTCCTCACTCCTCTCCGTCCCTCCTTTGCTCCTCTTCCCATCCTCTTCATCTCTCATTCCAGCACGGGCCTGAATAGTCCCTGCCTCCTTTCCAGATTCATTCATTCATCATTCCTTTCTGTCCTCTTTCTGATGTGAGGAGGACATGTTGCTGTACGGTTGAAGTGTCAGTTCAGCCTTCCACTGCTACTGGGGTTGCTGTGATCTGTACTCCACCACACTGTTACATGTCCACTTTAAACCTGCATATACAGTTACTGCACTCACTCTAAACACCCTTGTTGTCACTACATCTTCTCCCTTATTCTGTTCTCTGACGTTGAAGTGAACTGTGAAGTCAACATGTGTTTTATTCAGAGTAGCGCGCGGGCCACCGAACCCAAAACCACCCTCTTCCATCACAAACAGGCTG
Organism: Esox masquinongy; assembly: GCA_016801175.1. Lineage (NCBI taxonomy): Eukaryota > Metazoa > Chordata > Actinopteri > Esociformes > Esocidae > Esox > Esox masquinongy. Next base: position 172,894 of record JACXGI010000184.1, on the reverse strand, counting down.
CGTCTCCACAGTCCCAGGTATTCCTCTCCTCCGTCTGTAGTGACCGGGAACTGGTCTCACGCAGGGGAGGTGTTTACAGGCCTCCTGTCCCGTCCTCTTATCATTCACTGTAGCTGAAGGAACGAATGCTGGGAGGATGAGGAACCGCTGAAGGCCTGCTGAAGGCCTGCTGAAGGCCTGTTGAGATGCAGCCCTGGTTTCTACTGTGCTTTATTCTGCCTGGCTCCAGTTTAAAATGACTATATCGGTATTATCAAAGTCACGCTTTAAAACTGTAGCCTCTATGAAGGAAATGACGCTTAGCCTTAGACCATTAACAATTCTATTGATTAGACAAAGAATGATAAGAATGGTCATTCTCATGTCGTTGGTATTACGATCGACTGTTGGGGGAATGTCCCCACAAACTGACCCGTAAAACAACAGTCAAGCACTGAACACTAAAGATGACAACTCTAGTCAATGACCACTGATTTCTGTCTTCACTGGATTCTTAATATTTTCTCTCTTATACAGACACAAACTGTTAAACCCAGGTTTATAATTTGAGTGGGTTTTAAGAAGCTAAAACGGCAGCTTATTAAAATGTAAACTTCGTTTTTGTTTGTAAATACATGTTAGTATATTTGTTTACAACACATAGAGATTATTTAATTTATTGTTTATTTTTGTTATATATTTTGTTTTCTACGAGCTAATGTAGGACTGCACGTGAAGGTTAGTGGAAAGCTGTTTCTCTACACACACAGATGGACCAGACTGTCATTACCGTTACTGATGGCTGCGTTTGAGAAGGACTGTTAGTGTTCCGTGTTGACACAATATAATCCACCATCACAAAGCCTGTCAGATAGAAATGTTTTGTGTAGATCAGCCATTATTTGTGCTACGGAAGAGTCGGTTCTATACATAATATTTATATCTGCAACAATGATAATGTTTCTCCATCCTCATAAAATCTTGGATATCAAAGCTCTGAATAGCCTGAATGAACAAGGCTCATTGAAGCACAAACGTCACGTCTCCAAACAGCCTGCAGTGGCTTTACTTTCACCACAACATCCTAGATGGATGAAAGTCTCCTTCATGCTACTGACACCCATCCACGTCTGTCAAGTCAGGCATCTCAAAGGGATGGAAGCTATGCAAGGTTTATTTGATATCACCCTACGATAAATGTGGAATGACCTCAATCTAGTTTCACTACAAGAATGACATTCCTGAAGTTGAATGATCAACCAATGCAGGATAAAGAAATTAAATTGAAAAAGACATGAAACATGGAACACTAATGCGTCTTTCAAGTATTATGTGATATTTGAAAACTTTAAATGTATTGATTTAATAATGTTGAAGATAAATGTCTAACGATACATTTTGCCTGAATTGCTTATTTACGTTTGTTGTTAGTCAATGCACTGACATTTTAGGAGACACTGTTATTATGATTATGGAAAATGCAGAATTAGTTATTGTCTGCTGCACTTTAACAATTGTAGTGTTTTATACGGGCTTTCTGAGTGCTTTACCTGTAGATTGACGACACTAATGTTCTCTAGCACCCTCCAGTGGTGGCCAGGCTGTCTTGTAACATCCGCTGGTTTCCTTGAAGGCTTTACAATGTCTCTTTATAGATTACCACTGTCTACAACCATGGTATATAATTGTGGTTGTACTCAAAATGTTGCCAAGTTTCAAAGTTATAGGTTTAAAAAGAAAATTGGCTGTTAATTGGAATTGACTTAACTGGTCTTACTGTCTGTGAGTTTGGTGTAGACAGACCGACAGCAGTGAACAAGCAGGCATGGCTGCTGTAAACTACAGAAATTAAAACACAGTGGACCTATCTGTGTATTCTTGAAGTGCAGAGTTTCCAAAACCATTGTTGGGACATCATAATGTACCAGTTAACAGAGACAGACTTCTGTAATAATGGACACTAAGGAATATGCCCCTCAGACCCTAACGCCACTGTTTTCTGGGATATTGTTTTATTTAGTATTTATTTTTGATTTCCAGCTAGATAAAGATGGTTTGGTCATCTGTGCTAGGCAATATGTAGCAAAAACTAAACCACGGCATATTGGTGCCACACAGCTGTTGTGAAACAATAAAAAATTAACTGAGAAGTTTTTCTGAGTCATCATTCAATGGACATTAAAACAGTGTCAGATCAAATGCTCCATATTGTGTTGATGTGAACTGTATTCCCTACAACTTTTTGTGACAAATCAAGCCTTTAACAACTACGTTATAAGGAACGCTATTGTGAATTTCCATGACTTCCTGTTTTACCGCATGTTTCCACCATGGTAAAAGGCAAATGGTTTGGAGCTTCAAAGGTAGTTTAACAGTGTAAGAGGTTAGGGTTAGATGATTCAGGAGTCAAAGTGCAATTAAAGAGTTTCAGAACTAGATGGCATCTTGAGGTCACCAAATTTTCAGAAGTATGTTTAGACACTACCTCCCTGCCAGTAATTATTTAATAAAATATTTAGAGAGCAATCAGGAAATGAATCTAAGTAACTGGAGTTTGCTGAATAGCTGTGGAACTTATATCTTATGGTCAGATGAAATGTAAATAATGATATTTGGCTGCAGAAAATAAGCTGAAATCTACTCTAATATGTTGTGGGTGATGTTGTGGAGCTGTTTGCCTTTCATTTGTCCTAGGACTCTTGTTACGATTAGCGGCATGAACTCTGAATCTCTAGGACATATTAACCAAAAACCTAGTTGCCTCTGCCTGGAGGCTGAAATGTGGATCTTCCAGCAAGTAGTGACCCCAAGCAGATATTGAAATGCACATTAATTGACCATGATTAAACATTTTGCATGAAGAAAAATATGTATAAAATATTGAGAAAAGGCTACGTGTTATTATCCTTGGAAGGTAGGGTGCACAAAGTACTTCCAACAAGGGTACTGTGTTATCTTTACATAATATGGGGGGAATATTATGTGGAATACTTTTAATTTGAGATTTCATTCAAGCGTTACAGAATAACAACATATGTAGCTCATCACCTGTGTGCTTAATTTTACACATCCTGTTTTGCTCATCTTTATCAAGGGGTCAAATCATTTTTGCAGGTAACTGTAGTCATATCTCTACACGGATCAGCCATAACATTATGACCACCTGCCTAAAATTGTGCAGGTCCCCCTTTTGCTGCCAAAACAGCCCTGACTCGTCGAGCCATGGACTCCACTAGGCCTCTGAAGGTGTGCTGTGGTATCTGGCACCAAGACGTTAGCAGCAGATCCTTTAAGTCCTGTAAGTTGCGAGGTGGGGCCTCCATGGTTTGGACCTGTTTGTCCAGCACATCCCACAGATGCTCGATTGGTTGAGATCTGGGGAATTTGGAGACCAGGTCAACACCTTGAACTCGTTGTGTTCCTCAAACCATTCCTGAACAAATTTTTGCTTTGTGGCAGGGCACATTATCCTGCTGAAAGAGGCCAATGCCATCAGGGAATACAGTTGCCATGAAAGGGTACACATGATTTGCAGCAATGCTTAGGTAGGTGGTAGGTGTCAAAGTAACATCCACATGAATGGCAGGAACAAAGGTTTCCCAGCAGAACATTGCCCAAAGCATCACACTGTCTCCGCCAGCTTGCCTTCTTCCCATAGTGCATCCTGGTGCCATGTGTTCTCCAGGTTAGCGACGCCCACGCACCCGGCCATCCATGTGATGTAAAAGCAAACATGATTCATCAGACCAGGCCAACTTCTTCCATTGCTCCGTGGTCCAGTTCTGATGCTCACGTGCCCTTGACCCTGTCACTGGTTCACCCCTTTTCCTTCCTTGGACCACTTTTGATAGGTACTGGCCACTACAGACCGGGAACACCCCACAAGGGCTGCAGTTTTGGAGACGCTCTGACCCAGTCATCTGGCCATCACAATTTGGCCCTAGTCAAAGTTGCTCAAATCCTTACGCTTGCCTATTTTTCCTGTGTCTAACACATCAACTTTGAGGACAGAATGTTCACTTGCTGCCTAATATATCCCACCCACTGACTAACGAGATTATCAGTGTTATTCACTTCACCTGTCAGTGGTCATAATGTTATGGCTGAGCAGTGTATGTCCCCAAGAGACTGTATTCTTCAAAATCAATTTAAAAAAACAATGACGATGTCCATGCTGAAATGTGTTACATCAAATGGAAACACCAGACAGAAAACACTGTTCAAAGCCAGCCACAATCCATGACCATCTGTCCATGACTCAAGTCTTGACCCACTGTCCAGAGACAGCCTGGTCTTATGTGTCTCCTGGGTGACGCTGGTACTAAGGGAAGAGTGAATGTTCCACTAAAGAATGGCAGAAATAAACATATTAGAGGGAGTAAGAGCTTCAGACTTAGAGAACTGTGTCTGTGTGTCATCCTGGATAACAAGATAATGATGAAGGGCCCATTGAGCTAATCTCCCCTATGTAGGTCACCACATACCTGATACTGTTACCATGACTATTTTGGTGACCAGTAGCCAGGACCGTAGCTGACGCGGGGAAAAGTGGGTATTATTCACCGGGCCCTGGTTTGGCATTGATCGTAATAATATCAATGTTGTCTATAAACGAGGGCTCTTTTCAAGGGCCCCAGGATTCCTGGCGACGGCCCTGCCAGTAGGTAATGAAGTGTGGTAATCCATTGGTTTGTAGAGAGATTAATTGATTAATGTGTTTAATGGAAGTCAGGGATGACGAACGCAGCAGAGAGTGTTCTAAAAAGACGACAGGTACAGCCAAAAGTCAGAACTTAATTCAAGAACATACGTAACATTAATAAAAAAATCATAATTCAAACCGCCACCTATAATTCAATGTGTTTATGTACTAATAGTATCAAAACCTTTTTATGTGTCAGTGTGTAGTATTCATAGATATTTCATAGAAGACACAAACAGATCCAGATCAACTCAACATTTCTAAAACCACTATGTTGTTCCAGCAAATAATGTAATATGAAATTATAATACAAAAGGTATTGGAAAAATGTTTAATAACTTGGTTTCAAACAAGAAGATTTCAAAACAAAAAGGTACATACAAACAAAGTGTTACAGTACAAATGAACACAAACATTTGATCAACAACTCAAAATAATCAAACATGAGATAACATATTCAGCATTTACAGTGAACAAACTCTCTGCTAAAGTGGAAACCTTGCCATAAAACATTTTGTCATAAAACATGTTGGTCAACACTGCTAAATTCAAAGTGCATTGTCAATGTATTGTTAATCTGTTGCTTATTTAATTGATTGTCTTTTATGAGTATATTTTCCTTCCTCAGACTCTGAGTTTAGGCCTTCTTTAATAGAAGGTTAAAAACAGTGCTAACCTTATATATTTGCTCCCTAATTTAAAACCCATTAAACATAATAAACATATTTAAAGTGGTTTAAAGCACACTTAAAACATGTTTAAAGCATATTTTTGAGCTGGGAATTCATTTGTGCCAATAATGTAATTAATTGAAATTTTGCATCTGGAATTAACACAATTACAATAATACATACTTAATCTACTTGAATATACAGGAAAACAGTAAAAAAAGTAAAGAAAAAGACAAAACCAGACACAAGAGATAAAAAACAGGTATTAGACTAACTTCTTTTATTATCTTTGGAATAATAGCTGTATCTTTCAAGGAATCGTCTTTTAAAGAGATTCCATTGGCCACCCTCTTTCTATTCACCATCTACCTATGTCAACACTTTCAATGTCACCCATACAGAACCACTATAAGGATGCTGTGCTCTGTAACAATGGCTCATATTACCCATGGCATGTCACTAGTTAAGGGTCAACATCTCAAACTGATGCATGTACTCTATGCTCCATTACATTATTTAAAAAAAGTATAATAATACAAGTATTTAAAGTCCCGAAATAGACAAAACGTTAAGTCTCTGGGAATGGGCTTATTTAGTCTTAAAGACTAAACAGAAGGCATTGTTTCGGGATCCAGTGGTAAAACTAACTGGAGTGGATCCACTATCCCATGTGATATTAGCTCCTCGACATCACAACGAAATCCTTGTTGAGCTTTTTTTAAGTCTGTGATCAGTTGGAAATGTCGTAATAGCCCTTAGTGACAGGGGTCAAAGGGGTAGTTGGTGACCCCTCCGTGGAGCTCCAACACATTCTCAGACCAGGCGATGACATCACCACTGAGGTGGCTGTTACAGGAGGCCAAGCTGTAGATGTCATGGGCTGTAAGGACATTAGACCACATCTGGAGATCCGAGATTTCCCCCACAAATGCCTGTGTTGCATCAAAACGACCTCCCAGTGTGTCCTGGGGGATAGAGACAGGTTTATGTTAGGTTCATACTATAGCCAGGCTCTGAACCCAAGATGAGAGGGATTCAAGCATTTCAACTAATTAGGGACTAATTAGGGACAGTCAAAAATGATTGTGGAACCTGTTTTTCAGTGTATAGTATGTAGGACCTCATAGGGGAAAAGGAGAAGGTCTTAGTGTGCACTTGTCTTGTGTAATGCAGAAAATATGAAGACAATTGAGGGAGATTTCAGATTACCTGTTCCTGTCCAAGAATAAAGACCCCTCCAGGTTTAATGGAATGCCAAGCAGACAGGTTCTCCCCAGAGCCCCTCTTCACCCCGTCCTGGTATGCCTCCCACTGACCGTCCCGTGTTGACCACGTCACACACACATGATGCCACTTCCCATCACTGATGGACAGGGGGAGAGTCACAGCCTGGGGGAAGGGAGGACAGGGGCATTGATTTGACTGATGGACAGGGCAGAGTCACAGCCTGGGGGAAGGGAGGACAGGGGCATTGATTTGACTGATGGACAGGGGCAGAGTCACAGCCTGGGGGAAGGGAGGACAGGGGCATTGATTTGACTGATGGACAGGGGCAGAGTCACAGCCTGGGGGAAGGGAGGACAGGGGCATTGATTTGACTGATGGACAGGGGCAGAGTCACAGCCTGGGGGAAGGGAGGACAGGGGCATTGATTTGACTGCAAAAAAATCTTCTAATGTCAACTACACAAGTAATTGGAAAGTGACACAATTAGGTTTTTTTTGGCGTGTCTTCCGGGACTTTGGATTTGACATGATGAGACAACTATAGGGTCAAAATGTAAACTGTAAGCTTTCCTTATTGTTTGTATTTTAATCTATAACAGATACACCATTTAGACATGTTTTGTACTTAGTTCCCTAATTGTAGGGTTCCAGAAGTATTTGGAAGATTAACATAATGTACAATAGAATAGTCATGTTTAGCACTGGGTCACATGTCCTTTGTAGGCAATTACTACCCAAAGACTGTGACCCAGAGAATCACCAGACACTGTGACTCAGAGAATCACCAGACACTGTGACCCAGAGAATCACCAGACACTGTGACGCAGAGAATCACCAGACACTGTGACCCAGAGAATCACCAGACACTGTGACCCAGAGAATCACCAGACACTGGGAGAAAACAGGTTCCTCCTAGAATGGAGGGACAAGGTACAAAACATGTAATAATTTAAATGTCAGCCAATATGAAAATCTATTTTGATGAAAGCTGGAATTCTGCACTTTTAACCGATCATCACAGTATTATTTCAAATCCAAACTGCTGAAACAAAAAAAAACCTGTCACTGTCCAAATGTATTTTGAGCTCAACATTTATATCATAAAATGTGTCTGTCATCTTTATTCCAAGTGACTGATTTAGTCGTGTTCACTGCAGAGCTCTTAGACCTACTGCAACAGCTGTTTAAGCAGCTTGTGGCGTCACACCAGGAAGACGGATCACTGGTGTCTGTCAACTGGATGTCTACACCTCTGGATATATGAGGTCTTCTCAGTGTCACCAGGTTGCCCATAACCTTTGACACAAAGCAGTGCCTTGCTGGTTGCCTTGGTTTCAGAGAGGCCTAAAATGTGGGCAACAGACAATGTCAGCCTTTGACGATGTTCCTAAACAACAAGGCTGAAATGACACCTGAGGCTCTGCTCAGGGGTGACAGAAGGGGCTGGTATTTTAGGACCACATCTAAGCTCCACTCCATGTAGTGGTCAAATGGGCAGCCCACTTTCAAGACCAGCACCTAGAGATTGGGTTTAACACAGGTGTATCTCAGCCATCTGGCCCTGCTCTAAGTCACATAATTCACACATAAACATTCTCTCTCTCTCTCTCTCTCTCTCTCCCTCTCCCTCTCCCTCTCTCTCTCTCTCTCTCGCTCTCTCTCTCTGCAACACCTGTCTTACTAACCTGGTCGTCCACCAGTAGCTCCATGGGGTTGTTGCCCCACTCGATCAGCACCAGTTCATTGGCCTGCCCCGGTACAGAGTAGGAGAAGGGTGTCCCAAGACCCGGGCCAACTCCCCCCTTGATCCACAGACATAGGGTTAGGGCAAAGATCTCATGGAGGAGGGTCCTGGTCACCTTTCCATACATGTAGTTGGTTCTCATAGGAAAGCCAATCTGAAAGGCCTCGAGGGTCTTGATTGTCTTCTTACTTTTGGGACCTGTGTGGTGCAGGTTATTCAGAAGAGAGTCCAGTTTGTTGTTGGAGTGCAGGCCAGCCCTCGGTCCTGGTGTGTGGTAGCCCGTTCTCTGCAGGTAACCATGGCTGTTTGCTTCATTCTCGTGGTGTCCGTCGACATGGCGCTCATCGTGGTGGTCGTCATGATCGTCATGGTGACTGTCGTCGTGGTGGCCATCATCGTCATGGTCACTGTCGTTGTGATGATCGTCATGGTGCCCATCGTCATGGTGATCATCGTGACCTTCGTGATGCCCATCATCGTGATGATCGCCATGGTGTGCACCATCATCGTCATGGTGATCAGGGCTGCTGCTCAGGGCTGCGGTGGTATGATGCATCTGCTGTTCCAGAGAACTGATCTTCCTCTGGAGGAGCTCCTTCAGAGAGCTGGAATAGCTGGTGGTGTTCCTTGACTGCTGGGAGGGAGAAAAAAAACAACACTAATGTAGTTGTTGTCAAGTTGCATTTGTTTATTTATTGGGGTTGAGACAGAAAGACGAGTTGAGCGATAAATGAGCCGTCGTTCTATTTAGAGTGTTTCTACATTGTTGACTCGTGATTCTCTCTGTGGAAACGTGACAACAGACAGATGTCAGTGGCGAGGGCATGTGCAGACCTGAGATCCATGTCAATTATCGTGATCTCCACTGACAGCCTTGTTAGGCCAGGGGCCAAACAACAGTTGACAAATCCTGGATAAACTAATCCATTCCCAACTAGCACATTAACCTTTATTTTGATGTCTGGAAACAAGATTTTGTTGTTGGATTGACAGTGGGTGGCTCTGTCTGATGTCTTGCATGACAGGGCAGTGCTTTCACGTGTTTCACTGATTAAGTGATTTAATTGTATTAATTTGTTGGAAAGCTTAGAAAGCAGCTTGATTTGTTTATTTGACCAAACAATCCAATAGACATGTGCATCTCCTTAGGTAAGACAAGTGATTGACCTGAGGACAATGGTCATTCTTTTCCCTCTCTCCACATAGGGTTAGAGGTTTTTTTTTAGATATTCCTCCCATTGCTCCCTTGCTACCTCGCTCCCTTTCTTCACTGTAAAAAAAAAGATGTTGTTTCAATGTCTTTGTTGGTTCTTGTTTGGTAAGTCCACTAGCTGCAACGGGTTTGGGGATTGTGGCTATATCTATTATATCTATGTTCAGACACCCTACTGAAACTGGTTGCCTTAAAATTGTACGTTTAATTAACATGTTAATTTTACAGTGTTGGTCACCTGTCTACTCACCGCACCTCTTTATGCCTCTATTCATTATATCTTTTATGGTCTTCCTTATTACTCCATCGTAAACTCATTAGCTTTTTTCTTTAATACTTTTCTTAAATTAACTCTTTCTTACCTGCAGGTTCTCCAGCCTGTCCTTTAGGGCCTGCAGCATGCGGCCCAATTGCTCTGGCGATGATGATGTCATATCCCCTGGTGTTGCGGGTTTATCTTTCCCCCTGTTGTTGTCATGCTCGTGGTCTGACCGGTGCACCCCACTCCGAGGATAGTGCCCGGCGACATCCAAGACATGGTCATTGTTCCCATGGTGACCCTGATGGCTGCCATGGTGATTGTTGTCAGCGTAAGGGTGATGTGATGGAGGTCCGTGGTGGTTGTCGTGGGCCCCGATGCCCCCGCTGGAGCCCTCGCACAGGGTGAGCTTGGCAGTCAGTTCCCTGATGGTCTCTCTCATATCCAGGATGGTCTCTTTCTGCTGCACCATGCTTTCTCTCAGGTGTAAAATAGTTGTTTTGGCCTCCTCTGTCATCCCCCACCAGCCATTGCTGTTTGGGGGTCCTACTGGAGGCCCGTGGAGTTGCGCTCCACCAGGCCCAGGCCCCATGGCTGGTCCCCCAGAGGGAAAGCAGGCAGGGTCAGTGTCAGCAGGAACAGGAATACAGATAAAACGTGGATGGGCTCCGTAGTCAGGCCCTGGGATAGCACTGGCAGAGGTGTGGGAGATGAAGTGGAAGAAGATGAGGGTGGAGAGGACAAGTGTTTGTGACATTCCAGAGATGCACTTGTGTCCCATTTTTCAGGAGTTGTTTAGTACGGTTTGAGGTTGAAGAATTTGACTTTTTTAAATGTCTAATCTGGTGCGTTTATCTCGTTTGTGGTGTGGAATACACCTGCAAGCAAAGGATTAGTGTTTAGAATCCATTTTTAAATGTTCACTTTGGTCACATGACCATCCTGAAATCTCCTGTCAGATGTCTGCGACAGGGGAATGGCCATCTTTAAACAAGGGCAGATCACATTTAGAGGACAGTAGTTTTTGGAGGAGCTTCACAATTGAACGGGTTGATCGTGCGACGGAAGGGCACCTTTAATTGGTTTTTAGGGATTAATCAAAGGATTGGCCTGGAATAGAACAAAGTAACTGAGGAGCAATGGCCCGCACACCAGAGATCTGTATAAACAAAAAGACTAAATAAAATTATTTAAATCAGCAAGAAATACAGTTTTTGAGCATTGAAGGCCTTAACATTATCAAGAATTGACTAAAATTGCAAATCACATTTTCATTTTAACTTGCTGCGTAAGAAATGTTTTGTGGTTTTGCAAACAACTTGTTGTGATCTTATGCCTCTGCTCTCCTCCAATAACCAGCCTGACTACCAGTATTTTAAATCACTCCCCAGTGTAAAGTTGGCAACAATATGCACTTCAAATCACATCCAATCACCACTGGATGTATTTTTATAATACGGTTATTAGGAATGTGTGTAACAATGGGTGACAGCGGAATTTAAAAATGAATGCAATGACAACCTGTTGTTCCCAATCCCAGGAAATGTTTGGCCCAGATCACCTATGGAGAGTTTAGTCATTCACATGGCCATAGATAGAGAGAATAACTAGAACTGAAATTAATTCTGTGTATGTGTGTGTGTGTGTGTGTGTGTGATTCACGCAGCTTAGAGCAGGGCCAGATGGCCGAGCCACACAACTATGTCACACCCAATCTCCATCCTTTGGTCCTTTCAGACTTAAGTTCATTATCTCTCACAGATCACCCAGTAACACCCAATTAATTGCAAGTCAGGAGACAAGGTTTTCATTTCTTGTGTGTGTGTGAATGCGGGAGCTTTACATGCAGGTGCACCATGTGCCTAAACTAGCCATTAAAGTCCCTGATTAGTGATGAATTCTATACTGACGGCACAGATAACGCCATACTCAGAACGAGGAGGACCAAAAGAGAATAATATTTTTAAAATATGCTGGCTGTGTTGGCTATAGAGTTCACATCAGTGTTGTATGTTAAACATGGGCAGGAGGAGATTAATGAATCATGACAAAATTGTTTCCAGTGTCGGGTTGTCAACTACAATTCAGGAGCTGTAATTTTGAATAGATTCACGTTTCTACACATGAACTGACAAAAAGTACTGAGCTAATGATTTCAATTCCAGTCAGTCCCTGGATGGAAGAACGACTGACACCAACCATGACCTCTACAACCAGAGTAAACATGGTAAAAGTAAAGGAAAAATATCATCAGTTGTGTGGAATTTTGTTACACTGGGTCAGAGTTTTTTCTAGATAACCCAGTGGTCTGTACAAAATGTAAGAACATATGCATCACGTCAGAGGGAAATACATGTATATAATGTCAAAATGACCTTGAAGTCATTGAATTTATTTTGGAATGAAGTTAATAGAACCCATATGAATCATCACAATCTACAGGTTTAAACCGAAATAACATGCCCCTACCTCAGTGTGTCTCCTGCTCCTATATCGTCGGTCTGTTAGTTAGTCCACCTAACCTCAAGCACTGATCAGATTGTGGAAGATTTACTCCAGGGGAGTTTTTAACTGACCAACCTCTCTCTCTTCCTCTATCCCTTTCTCTCCTTCTCTCTGTTCTCTCTTTCTCTCCCTCTCTCTGTCTTTCTCCCTCCCTCCCTCTCAATTCCCCCTTCCCCCATCTTTCCTTGGTTCACCTCAACCAATCTCTCTCTCTCTCTCTCTCTCTCTCTCTCTCTGTGAAGGCTATGTTGTATGTAGGGTTGTAATCAATTCCATTTTTATTTAGTCAAATCTTGAAATTCGACATCCGTCATGGTGCATTCATATGTATACAGTTCACTCAGAAGACTGAAATCTGCAGTTGTGCTAAAGCTTTAGAGATTGTCCTTCCTGACCACAAGTTCCTGACACCAACTGAAACACACACATTAACATTCAAAAACACACAGAATCACAAACAATATTACCGACACAGACAGAAATTCACGTAATATCTCACCAGGATCTTGGCCTGATTAATCTTCCAGGCAGTCTGACTGTCAGCTTATAGCTCCTCCAGCACAGAGCCTTCCGGCCAACAGATGGCTGCTCTTAGGTCAACTGGAGGAACACCAAAACACACAGACAACGGGCTAGATATAGACCCCCCCCCCCACCACCACCACCACCACCCATAAACCCTGCTTCAAACACCTTAAACACAGTTCAGATTAGTCTGAATGGTCATAACTAAGTAAAAACATTGTGTCATGAACACATCAGTATGTCACACAGCTGATGTCATGTTACTGATTTCTTGCCAGGTATATTTAGGTGCAGTGACAAGTGAGTAAGAGAGCAGCTATACACTCAGCCAGAACCTTGACCATGTCAAACTATCGGTGTTCAACTAGTAGCATGTACTACTTGTATTACTTATTGGCATGTAATTATGATGATAAAGTCAGTGAAGTCAGTGAAAATGACGCTTGGCCTTAAAGAGTCCAAAATATTTTAAAAACTATAAAACACTAGAAACATTGTACGAGGCATAAATCTTGTGAACCCACCTCATACTTCCACCCAAACAGACACAGGGCCATCATGATTTCACCCATATGGACAGTCACCGATAGAGTATTTTATTAAACCGATTAATTTGGTAAGTTGTTGGTTAATTTGGTAAGTTGTTGGTTAATTTGGTAAGTTCATGTTAGGTCTGTCGTTATTCACTAGAAGGGCAGAATTAAGTAAAACTCTGTATTTTTTCTGAATGTCATGTTTTACAAAAAAGGATAGGCATGGTAAATGTATGCACGTGGGTTTTGCAGATGATACCTTACTATAAGATGCCATCTGGACAGGCCTGCTGGCATTAAGATACTCTGCCAGCCAAGTGCTCACCCTTAATCATCTCCCATCTGGTCAGATTAGGCAGACTGAAGCAGAATCCATCTCTGAGAAGTGATCAACAACATGGTGTGGTCCATTACAGTACATGGCGGGCTAGGTGGCACTATGTTCAAGGATTGACACAGACATTGACCCAGTCTTATGCTGCAATGATGCAGACATAGAAATGCTGTACTGTCTCAGACACACGCAACAATCTACTGTCTCAGACACACGCTACACTGTACTGTTTCAGACACACACTACACTGTACTGTCTCAGACACACGCTACAATCTACTGTCTCAGACACATACTACAATCTACTGTCTCAGACACACGCTACAATCTACTGTCTCAGACACACACTACACTGTACTGTCTCAGACACACGCTACAATCTACTGTCTCAGACAGATACTACAATCTACTGTCTCAGACACACGCTACAATCTACTGTCTCAGACACATGCTACAATCTACTGTCTCAGACACATGCTACAATCTACTGTCTCAGACACACGCTACAATCTACTGTCTCAGACACATACTACAATCTACTGTCTCAGACACATACTACAATCTACTGTCTCAGACACATGCTACAATCTACTGTTTCAGACACACGCTACAATCTACTGTCTCAGACAGATACTACAATCTACTGTCTCTACTACAATCTACTGTATCATGCTCATGAACAGTAGTTCATGAGCATGATAAAGTGGTTCAAACACAATTCCATGCAATAAAGAATCCTAAACGTCAAAGTGGTCATGGGACAGTGGATTGCTCCTATTTTCCTCAGTAGATTAAGTCCAGCCTTTCCCATCCCTTTGAGTAACACCCCCAGTGGCAGTCACATGGCTGACATGGAACTAATGTTATCTTGTTTCTCTTTTCTTTACCACACAAACTGCTACTAACAAAATGAAGAAAACCAAAACCCAGATGATCATTGTGGTGATGATGAATGGATGACTGTGTTCCAACAGCCCCAGGGTTTGAGGGATTCGATTCCCTCTTCCAGATGTTTTCACATTCACTGTCTCCTTCTGTTGAAAATATCCTTAAAGAATGCTCTTATCTTATCAATATAACTACAAACCACTAGTATTTGATTGTATGAGAGACATTTACAATTTATTTGTTTAGCAGATGCTCTTATCCAAAGAAGCTTAGTATGTACATTTATTGGTGTTTTGACGCTTCCTTTTTTGTGCATTGAGGAACAATGTCAGTACAAAAGAGAAAGAGAAGTTCCTGAATACATGAGAAAGTCTGACACACACACACACACACACACACACACACACACACACACAAACACCCACCACAGATACAGTAGCCACACAAGTTTACACTTTTTCAAAATTAATATAGACCGTACAAACATACTTCATTAGATTTTAATACAGACCTTACATACTAATCCTTCCGATTTTAATATAGACCTTACACACATACTCCATCAGATTTTAATATAGACCTTACACACATACTCCATCAGATTTTAATATAGAACTTGATGCCCAAGTCAGTTCACCATAACATGCTATAAGCTGTGTTCCCAGTTATTTTTGAAGTTGTTATAATCACCAGCTCATCAGGTACATCATAATAAAACGTAAACACAACATTGCAAATACCCATTTGATGTACTTTTTATTTTCTTATATGTAACAACTTAAAAGCACTGATTTTGTAAACATTTTGATTGTTTATTAGTTTTGTAACTCCTAATACCATATAAAACAAAAATGCACAAACACCTGAGTTTGGTTTTAAGTGCACATTTGACACACATTGTCCAAGAAAGCAGATGTAGGATCTCGAGCACAGGCTGATCTCGAGCACAGGCTGTAGACACCCTTCAAATTCCTTGAAAGATAACAGCCAGAATGACACAGTGACACTGATGCCGAGGATTTGTCAGTATTCTTGTATTTAATAGGTCAGTAGTGATACTGCCTGTTAATCTTAAGTCATTATCTCTCTGTAGAGCGTTAGGTCATTCTTAAAGCAGTACTGAGGATGGGAACAAGAGACAAACAGCTCTACTGCCAACTGGCTCAACTGACGGAACAATAAATCATCTTCATGACCGCAAAACTCCCAAGCAATTTTACATATGCAGTACAGTAGCTATTTTTTACCGTTACCAAGGCCCAAATCACAAGCAGCTGCTAGTCTTCAGACTAGTCAATAAAATAAGGTAGAATTTAAAAAGCAAATGAACAAACACACCACCTGATTTTTGGTCATAATTGGTCTTCTTACCAAACTAGCCTACCCGTTTTTACCTACTACTAAGCATGGGTGTAATTTTGACATGACTTTCACTTGCATTCCACCATCCTGATTATCGTCACTCAACTGCCGCTTGTCGGTCACTGGAAGCTACTACAACACAGTCCTATCAACATTTTTACCCTGAATTACCCTCAATTAATTACTTCATTATGGCACCAGAGGGAAATGGGAATGCCCTATCTTTCACCAGTCATAAAAAAAGATAATTCTCCTCGATAAAACAGCTGAAATGCTTAAAATGTATGGCATGTCATTTTAAAACGTTTTGCTGAATATTTCAATCAATGATTTATCTTCTGATCACAAAATATTTTAAGAGTAATATAGGCTTTGCATTGTAGAGTAATAAAGTTTAATATGTGAATAATAAATGAATCCAATGCTTACTGACTAGAGAATGAATGAGTATAAACGTGAGAAGGGGTGGCGGTGCAGGCCAATGATTGCGGTGTATCCGTCTTTGGTTTTATAGTTCCTAGTCATTCTCTCTTTAGCGCTATTCATCCGGATCAGGTCCCGTTAGCTCATTGTTATTCTGCCCGAGTGAGTGGGAAAGAGGGAGAGAGTGGACGAGAGTCAGGATATTGTCAGAGAAAGGGAGAGTGGAGAGAGAAGGGAAGGCAACCGAGGTTTCTAGCAGTAGGGAGTTAGATGCAGTGGTCGTTGTTTAATCGCGATGGATTTTCTGTCCGGGATGTGCGCGTGAAGGCATGTTGATAATCGGCTCAACAATGAGGAGGTACAGAATGGCACCAAAAGTCTGACCCCGATTCGTGTGAGTAAAAAGAGAAAGGGGGAGGGGGTGAGAAAGGAAAGAAGAAAGTAGGGAGAGAGACAGAGAAACGAGGGCAGGGGGAGAGATTGAGATTTAGTGCACTGGGGAGTGAACAACCCCCCACTAACGAAGGGAAAGTAATAGAAGAAAAGAGGGGGTTTACGAATCAGACAAAAGCCGAACGGAGTTTTGGTCATCCGTTTTCCCAACAATGAGTTCAGAAAAGGTACGATTCCACTTTGTATAATCTTTCTTGCCCCTTATCTAATTTTAAATGAATTGGTCTGCGTTTTATCTAACCTAGCGATCAACAGGTGTTGCTGAAGAAAGTTAGAGGTACTGACTTTGAAGAGTCTCTCATTTCACAGCAACTCCAGGGTCTTGTGAATGACTAACTTGGTTGATAGAATAGGTGTTGCATTTCAGACATATAAGTATTCCAATAGGAGTAAAAAAAGAGGAGTAAAAAGTATTCCAATAGGAGTAATATAGACCGAACCTATAAATCCAATCCACTTTCTTTTTAAAAGGCGTGTTTTGCAGGCGCGTTGTATTTGTTACACATGATGTTACGTGTTTCTTACGTTGTTAGTTATGCGGGTGTAATCCTTTGAAAAGTAATGTAGAGCTTGGCAACAGTTTCCACTTGTGGAAGTTATGTATCAGCTGTTTTAGAAATATTGTCGTTTTTATATTTCAGTAGCTACAAATTGTAAAAACTAGTTCAGATAATAATATCCAGTATTCACTATGCCTATATATTAAATATGTGGCTTGGTTGTCTTTTCAAATTAGAATTTGTTTCCAAATTACCAACATGCTTTGAATTACAAGAAATGAATTTACTCTTCAGCTTGATCGGTTGTTGCTAGAAAGATTTGGGCCATGAAGATCTGTAATCAACGATTCAGTTTTATAACAGGAATTTGTCTAAATCACTAGCTAAAAGTAATTGATAAAGTAATGATGGCGTGATAAAATCACAAAATTACCTAAAATTAACTATATTTGGTTTGGATATTACTTAGAAGTGATTTAGCCATTAAAAACTTTGTTCACACATCCTGATTACTTGCTAAAGTAATGCTACTTATAGAAAACTGAATCATGGAAAACAGTTTCTCTTGGCACATAGATTACTTTCAAGCAAAAATAGCTTAGAACTAGAGACAATGTACAGTTATACTTTATGTTGGACCTTGACAATGTGCCCATATATGCAGATTTACAAGTTCTAGGTCTGTTTCCTAAGATCCAACAATAGGCTTTTGATAAAGGACATTTTTAATTGGATTTCGTCAGATATTGATAATGCTCCTTTGTGCACTAAAGCCTAACCCAATTAGTCTATATTAAAACAAACAAGCTGATTCTGTAACTGAGAATGTGTTCAGTCAACAAACCCAGTCAAAAAATATTATTTGTATCAATTGTTGTAAGTTGTTTGTTTTGTCTGTTTTAGCTATGTCCCATGCATATTTTTTTCCTATTAATACTTTGTCAGCTATTGATCGTGGAAGCAGACCCCTGGGCAAAAAAAAAGGTGGTCAACTGTACTGTACAGAGTTAACTTTAATTTGAATTAAATTATATCCTACGGGCTGCTCAACAACACCAACATGAATATGACTCCCCAGTGACAACCATCTGACATCATCAAATTAGCCAGTGCAAGACATGCTGCAGAAGGCCTGCACACACACACACACACACATACAATATGCTGTCTGAAAGGGGCCTGTGTGTGAGTCTTGGTGGTGAGTGAGGTCAGATGTGTGTTAGTCCAACACGAAGGCCACTGTGCTGTAACACTTCACTGAAGAGGCGTGTTAACATTATAGAACTTGAACCCGGTCTGTAGCCATCACAGTGGCACACTTAGCGTAGCCTGCAGCTCAAATCAGATGCATTTGTCACTTGCTTCACAAACAACGCGTGTAGAGGAACTGTGAATTGCTTATGTACGGGCACTTTCCCGGCAATGCAAAGTAAAATGTAAGAGGAGAGATACATATAAATAAGTAAAACATCGTTAAACAGGGAATACATACTGAATGAAAAATGACTAAGTGTAATGAATGACAAAAGCTTGGCTTTATAAACCAGTACTGAGCTGATTTTCAGGGGTACGAGGTAGTTGAGGTTTATGTACATGTAGATGGAGGTGAGGTCATTAGGCAACAGGACAGATAATAAACAGTGGAAGCGGCATGGCTGGTGTGTGTCTATGTACCCCGGTGGTGGAATCAGCTTCCCCTTGAAGATAGGACAGCGAACCTCTGAAGCCCTCCATTTTCAGAGTCCAACATAACTGGACGGCCCTCAGCCTACTCCACCACTACAGGGACCCCGTTGTAATTTTGCTTAGGTCATTGGAATCTGTGATTCATCGAGAGCTGTTATCACTTCTCCTTGTCAGGCTGTTTGTTCGGCTCCCAAATGGATGAGAATAACGCTGCACCAATTAACTTTAGCAAATGAGTACACCAATTATATTATCACAACCTGGCATTGGGGCAACCCAAAGTCTTCTGCTATCAGTCTGTGCCAAACCAAACATACAATATAACCTCAACCCAGATGAGAACAGTGGAGTTTTCCAATCCCAGACACGAGTGTCAGGACACTGAATCAACATTGGACGACAGAGAGAGAATCAGAGCTGAGACAGCCATGCTGCTGGGGGACAGAATTCCCCCGTGGATAAACGGGTGAAGTCTCGTTCAACTCAGTTTTCCCTTTACAGCCCTCCTTTGTCATTGTAGAGAGATTACGGGTAAACTTTGACCCACATCGGGTAATGGAGCAGGACACAAAGACAACACTCCCAGCCGTCAGCTCTGGAAGGTCACCCTGCTGATGAGGAGCCACCAACAGAGCAGGGTGTCTTCAGGACTCACTGGTGGACCGTGATTCAATCAGCTTTGGACCCAGGATTAAGACTTGCTACAAGTCATGGGTGTAGATTTATCTCAATCACAAACAACTCTATAATGTCATGATATCGAAGAGTATAGAGCATTAGACCACTGCCAAATGTCATCCATCTAACTCTTGTATGTATGTTTGATGTTTCAGGCCATCTCAGGCTGCATATTTCTCTGCTTGGGTGTAGGGAGACCTCGTATTGAATGTCTCATTAATCTCCTTTCCACTGATATTTCTGTCCACCTTCTTGTGTCCAGGGAACTTCAGTGCTCTGCTGTAAAGACTAGTGGCCTAACATTCAGGGGAACGACCAGAGAACAAAACACATCTGAAAGAAAACACCATGTCTCGCTCAGATGAGGTGAACAAGATGACAGAAAGCGTGTATAAGGTAAAGTGTGTGTGTGGTTTCTAGACATAGTCAGACCAGTGCCCTAAATAACAATATAATTTTCTTGAATCTCAGTTGGTTAGCTATAAGGATCACAGACTGACCAAGCCTATTTGAGAGAAGGCTGCGGTTAATGTTTTTCGTTGTGTGTGCTGTAGGGAATTATGGACCAGTTCAATCCCAGTCTGAAGAACTTTGTGACCATGGGGAAACACTATGAGAAAGCCCTGACAGGTGAGAGGGATGTATACTGCAACGTCTATGCTATTTAGTAGAGGTGTAGCACTGGGTGGGCTTGTTTGTAGCACATGTTGATTTTTACAGGTTAATTATGGGTTTTGCAATGTCTTTGGCATAAATGCATTACATCCCTGATCCCAATTAGAGGAGTGGTGTATAAGGTCCGTGTTACATAGTTCACCTTGCTGAAATGTCTTCTCTTAGGAGTGACAGTCGCGGCCAAGGGCTACTTCGATGCTCTGGTCAAACTAGGCGAACTGGCCAGTGACAGCCAGGGGTCAAAGGAACTGGGTAAGTGATCGGCTGTCTGTGTGAGAGATGGGAATTTAGCGAGGTGAAGTACACCTGGGGAGAATGGGAGAAGAAGCAAGCTGGAGTACAGAGTGGGAGACCTGAGCGAGATAGAGAGTAAAAGAACTGAGGGAGAGAGTGAGGGAACTGAGGGAGAGAGAGAGTGAGGGAACTGAGGGAGAGAGAGAGTGGGGTCATTGTTGAGAGATTAACAACACCGCATGATCTCATTGTAATGCTGAAAACTGTGGGGGAGGGGGGAGTGACAGATAGAGGGGGAGAAAGGGAGTGATGCCAGACACCAGAAATTAGTCTGTTACAGGAGAGACAGTCTTTACAGACAGACAGCTGACAACATAGGACACAGCCTTTACAGACAGAAAAGCTGACATCATAGGACACAGCCTTTACAGACAGAAAAGCTGACATCATAGGACACTAAGCCTTTACAGTCAGAAAAGCTGACATCATAGGACACTAAGCCTTTACACATAGACAGCTCATAACATAGGCAGAGAACTGATAACATTATTCAGCCAGATAACATCTCCAGTTGAGATGAGACAAAAAAAACGTTTTATTGCTCCAACACTTTAGGCCAAACGTTGCAGATACAGACAATGTCACAACATCATATGTACTGTATGTATCTACGTGTTTATGTCATATTGTCTATGTCCTGTGTGTTCATTTTGATTCCAGGAGACACGCTATTCCAGATGGCCGAGGTGCACAGACAGATTCAGGTTCAGCTGGAGGACGTGGTGGGTATTGACAGTGTGTGTGTGTGATATGATATATTGCTGGACATGGTGATACTATTTCATTAAATGTGTTATGTGATCTACAGTTGAAGCTGTTCCATTCTGAGCTGCTGACACAGTTGGAACAGAAGCTGGATTTGGACATTAAATATCTTACAGTGAGTTTATTTTTTTTCCTTTTCTCTTCTACTATTGCAACTATGACTACAACTGGGTTTCCTCTGTTGTTGCTCCCTGGGTGTTTTCTCTCTCCTGTTCTCTCTCAACCTCAGGCCACATTAAAGAAATATCAGAGTGAACGGAAGTCAAAGTCAGATTCGATTGAGCGCTGCCAGTCCCAGCTGAAGAAGCTACGCAGGAAATGCCAAGGCAGCCGCCACCCCAACAAGTATGGAGACAGAGAGATGCAGGTAACTGGCATCAGCAACGCCATTTTATGTCAGTAGTGTAATGTGTGTGACATTATGGCAAAAAATAAGCAGCAATCAAGCTTATTTTGAGGCAAACAACCAACAGTGTCATTACTTGATGTTAAAAAGTGCTGCATGTAAGAGGAGAAAGGTCAGGAAGGGAAAATAAGGTAGTGGACAGCGGAAGGAAATGAGGTGAAATAAAACATTTAGTGATTTAGATTTCGGTCATTGCTGCTCACTAGACAGGATTTGATTCTGCTTCCTTTTCTTAGTCCCTTCGTTGTGCCTCTTTCCTTACCATATATCTTTAATGTAACATATCTCCTTCTGTCCTTCCTCTGTAATTTGTGCATTTGCATGTGTGTGTTTGCCTTCGGGGCATACCTGTGTGTGACTGTGTGTTTACTAACCCCTGTCAGTATGTGGAGCTGATGAGTCGTCGTCAGGCGGAGATAGACACGCTGGTTGCCGTGGGTTACCGCTCGGCACTGACTGAGGAGAGGAGACGATACTGCTTCCTGGTGGACCGCCAGTGTTCCGTCACCAAGCTGCTCATCAACTACCACTGCAAGGTAGACATGCAAAACACACACACTGTCTCTGTCCCTCTGGCCCCAGCCAACAACCAACCTGCCTCCTTCCTCCGTGTGTCCAGGTGAGAGAACTCCTGTCACAGAAGCTGTCGTCATGGCAACAGTCGTGCTCCCAGCCTACTAAACTACCAGAACGAGCACTCAACCTGCTACGTCACACCGCCCCCCAGGGCCCTGGGGCTTCTGGGATAGCTGAGCTCCTCCGACATGCCAAACTGGGCACTGTGCAGCCGGAACAGGTGGGGGCTGGTGTTTATTTTGAGTTAATCAGTATATTTGTAGGAATAGACAGACACATGTGTTCCATTAATTGAAATGATGACACGGTTTGAGTGTTCTGTTATTTAGACAACATTCAGAGGATATGCAGTAACTAAATTCCTTCATTTCTTCTCCCTCTGTCTGTCTCTCTGTCTCTCACTCAGAGGCTGTCAGTACAGGAGGTCCCTCCTCTGCTGAATGGTGCTGCCCAGCAGCGACCCCTCCCCTCCTCTTCCCAGAGTGACGACCCCCCTCCCCCAAACTCCCCCAGACCCCAGACCTTCCACCCCCTCGCTGCCAGCGGAGGGGCCAGTGGAGGAACTGGGACGTGCTCTCCTCAGCACACTAGCATGCCTGACAGCGCCTCAGCTAGCTCCATTGCTAACAACAGAACAAGTGCTAATACCGTCACCTCTGCTAACGCCGCCGCCACTTCATCCACGTCCTCCCCCACGGTCGTCTCCAGCCAAGCCCAGCAGACCTCTCTCCTCCTGGCCACCAGTACCTCCAGCCTCTCTCCTAGTCTCATTCCCTCCACTATGCTTTCTCTAAGCCAGGGCTCCCCATCCTACTCCTCCCTACAGGGCCTGGCTCTTCCCCTTAGTGCCCCCCATAGTCCTCCACTACCCCACAGTGCACCTCTCTCCAGAGCCATGACCCCATCGCTGCACCACCAGGGGGGGCTCGGAGGAGGGAACACACCATTGCTGTCCCATAATCCCATGCTGATGAAGGCAGCAGAGATGTATGCGACGTCAACATTGCCGTTGCCTAGGAGACCGGTCAGTGATGCCCGGATGGGAGGGTTTATGGGTAGGTTTTGATACTCCACTTGTAGTTCACTATCACATAGTTTTCTTTCCCAGTACAGTGCCTTTTAATATGGCACATTCCCCCTCTCTTCTCTCATTCTCCTGTGTGATCCTCTCTCTATCTCCCAGGTTCCACTTTGCCCAGAGACAGAGTTCTACCCCTCTCCAGTCCATCTCGTGTGGAAGCCATGTTTTCCCACGGTCCTGAGGGGTCCGAGGGTAGTGGAGGGGGCGGGGCGTGTCTGCTCCACTTCCTGCCAGGCGATGCGCTCAGCCTCCTCATCTCTGAGCCTAGAGATGGGTGGCACTATGGTCAGAACGAGCGGACTGGACGGTATGGGTTAAAACTCGCCATTCAGCAGTCAAAAGGTCCAACTGTTAACTGAAATGACATGTTCAGGCAGTCCATGGCTGTTTTAGGTCATTGTTTTGCAGACAATTTGAAGAAACAATGTCATCCTCTCTCCTTGACAGGAAAGGCTGGTTCCCCTTCTCCTACACTCAGCCCTATCCTGCTACTCTGGAGCCGCTTGATAGCAGGTTTGTCTCTATAGAAACAAAAATTGTTATGATGTTAACATGTCATTCCAGAATGTTATTGTCTGAATAGGAAGTTAGCTTTGCAGAGTGATGATAAGATCTTGCTACACTAGAAATCCTATCACTATGGAGTCCACCCTTCCCTGTCTGTCAGAACTGTAGTAATGTCTACAAACCCACAGTAAGGATGTTGTCTGAGAGGTCACTGTCACTCAGGGCAGAAAGTAGATTCATTATTTTACTGGTGCAGGTTAACTCACATTTCACAGAAATACACTTGTTTTCATGAGAAATGTTTTACTCTTTAAAACTGAAATATGAAAATGAAATCTTTGGTTACTAAATTGGTATTCCTGCAGATTTGAACTTACATGATGCATAAGTTGTGTTACAATTTACTTGGCTAATCTGATAAAATGTAGTTTGACTGATTAATTCATCCTAATTTGGACCATCCTACATTAGTAAAAACTACAGCACATTTGAAAAGATTATTACGGAGACATGAGGTTTGAACCATTTATTTACTTCTAGGATTACCTACACGGTTAACATATTATTTTACCAATTTAAGGAATGTTATGAAATGTTATGGACATGAAACTGGTAAGAGATAGAGGTTTTGTTAACAGAGCAGTAGGTTGGATTCCAACCCATAATGCCTTAGGACAGGTGCAGTGTCTCAGAACACTGGATCACCCACAACATGTTTTATTTTGGCCATACACCTTCTCCCACATTTGCAGCATGGTTTTATTGATAATCACAGCACAGGGTCTTCCCCAATTTCATTATATCCATTTGTACCTAAAGCTCTGTGTCATCGCGGCAACACCCAACGTATTTTGTAGAGTGAAGAGCAAGCATTACTCATAGACATTCCTGCCAAACTATATTGCTTTTTCCACACTGCTCTTCCAACCAGGGGACGCTGTACCGGACCTGCTTACTTTTACCCCTGCTGACACTTGACATGAATATGCCATCCTTCCCCTCTTCTGTTTTTCTTTCTGTGTCATGGTCATTTTGATGTCTCCATGCCAACCAGAAAGGACATAGAAATAAGGAGGAATAGACCTTACCCAGTATTTCCGCTCTCTTAGGCCGAGTCCTATGCTTTTACCAAGATCAACAGCACAGTTGATGAGTTGATGCATGACAACTCTCCGCCCTTCATTCTGTTTCAATAGTCAGGACAATATGCCTGCTCATGGGATTAGGGATGTTGAGTTGAGAAAGACACTTGAAAAAATGAACTATTTATTCCATTTCTCCAGCTCCCCGCTCCTCTCTAAGGTCAACAGTACAAGTACAGGCCAGTTAGATAAGCTGGTCTCCCCAGGCCTGCCTGCCCTAACCCCTGAGTCAGAGGAGGAATGCTCCTTCCCACCTCAAAGGGTCAGCACCTTCCGCCCACGCCCCTACAGCATGGCTGACTCCAACCAGGTTAGCCTGAGGCCCAAGTTCAGAAGGGATGGGGTCGATTGGGCAGGCCCTCCTGAACGACCTGCTCTGTCAATGCTGATTCAAGAGGTATAAATGATTTAGACTTAAATAATATTGAATGCAGATATAATATGTAGTGAGTTAATAACACTAGCATCTCTATCTCCTTGACTACAGCTCTCCTCAGACTTTGCCTCCCCCCCACCTTCCCCGACCAGGTAACACATTCATTATCTGTACTGTAGACTCACTGCACTTCACACATTCATTATCT
>JACXGI010000184.1:110134-147084 GCA_016801175.1 Esox masquinongy | reverse complement strand
CTAGACACTGTGAATGGTTACCAGTAATACGTTCATTAAACCTTTCATTTTAAAAACTCATCCTCCTAGTTTTAAATGATTATTATGGAAGGAAACAACCTAACATTTAATGAAGAAATAAAATTATACAAAATACTGACATTGAGAATTATCCTTACATTTCAAATAGTAGTGTATCTCTTGTTTATTGAGGTAGGAGAGGCCTTTGGAAAGGTATTTGTCAAAGGAAAGACAGTCAAATTCATGTCAGAAGTCAAATTCATGTCGAAGTTGAATTTCTTTGAATTGATTTCCAGTTACTTAAATTAAAATGAATTTCCCATTCTGCTTCCTGTGGGTGTGGCCATATCAAGTTCACATTTCAATTATTGTGGCAACTTTAATTTAAATCCAGATTGATCCCAGATCAATGAATGTCTACATTTCTGTCTTGCCTAAAACGCACACTGTCTTCCTTGCAGGACCAACCCATTTGCCCACGTCCGGCTCCGAAAGACAGTGACCAATGATCGCTCTGCACCAATCATTGAATAGGACCTGGTTAAGCAACCAATGGAAAGATGTTTTTTTTTTAAATAGCCGAATCATTGCCAAAATTTTAGTGACATTCCAGTAATTTTCACATGCCATTTGGAAAAAATAAGATGCTGCTTTTTCACTGGTGAATATAATAAAAATACATGAATCCAGAACAGTATTTGAGGAATACAGAGGAAAAAGGTGAGGATGGGAGTCAGGGAGGCTAAAAAAAGAAAAAAATTAAAGACATTTAATTTGCATGGCTAACACTAACATTTGAGCCCTGAGCATTAATTACTGTGTCAAGATGATATCTTGATTTTTTTATGATGTTTATTTTCATTTTACAAAAAAGTTGTAGATGTAGTTTTGTTAGTAAATCTTTATTATGGTTTTTAGTCTGTATGCGGAGTTGTGCAAAGAGATATTTTTCATTGTGCCATCAAAAGTGATACAGGAAATTGAAACATTAAGAATTGCAATGTTTTCTTTGTAAGTTGTGATTCAATAGGAATATTTGACAGCAGTCAGACTTCCTTTCTCAATAGATACATACCAACAACCAATCACTTACCATGCTGATTTAAAAATTTTTCCACCATTATTTGGTTAGGAAATACTTTACTTACTATTTTATCAATCATCTTTATTAAACATGTTAATATGTGATGTGTGCTTTATGAGAAATCTACTTACAAGATCAACTGACAAATTAAGGGATTTCGTATGATTTGATATACAGTAGATTGCATTGCAAAGCTGGTGCAGACGTTTGGTACAGTAGCAATGCATTTTGTTGGGTATCCCGTACTTTTGTTTGTATAGGACAAGTAGAAGTGGTAAGAAGCAGTTGAAAGGTTTGGATGATGATTCTTTGTGGAAACGTGTTGGAGAAATTGACATTTTGTTGTGGGATAAAAGTACAAGAAACGTGATGGACTTCAGCTCTAGTTTTTACTAGTGTCTAGTCGACACCTAACAGATATTAGTTGCATGTTTACCAATTGCAAACCGTACAAAACCATAAAAAGGTTTGTTGAGGCCAAGAGGAATGATAACATTGTGTCAACTTTGGATGTGTCGAAGAAAGTATTTGGAAAGTGGATTAGTGTGTGAGCAAGTGCCAATGGTAAACTAGATGTACAAAGTAATATTTTTCACTCACCTTCTCTCTGTCCTCTATCTCTCTAGTAAGTCTTGTCATCTAGAAAAGTGTTGAGAGTTGACAGATTGAGGGTTTAGGCTGAAATATTTGGGTAAATTGAGATGTTCTGTATGATCTTTGTTCTAATTTCAGTCATTTACAGTGTACATTTCCTCCTCTTTGCGTGTTAAGTTGCAGCTAAGTTCTCTAACATAGCCTCTGAAATGATTGCCTTTCTTGCTATGTGAATTCTAACACCCAATAAATAACATTGCTCAATGTTAATATTGTTAACAAATAACATTGTTGTTTTGAATGCAAAAGCTCATACGAATGACAAAATCACACAGTGCTATAAAAGCTAATATCTTGTTTAATCTTGAGATAAAATGATTTGACTTGTTTTTTTTATCTTAAAGTGGCACCTTTTTTATTGTCCTAACCTCTGTCAAAATATTATGTTTTACTCAGGGTTGATTCTGAAGTTGCAAATAAGTTTTGAATTTTAACTAATTGAGGTCACAGCCCACAGGAAGTAGAATTTGTAATAATTGAAATTCTAAAATATAATATTATTATTTAATGTATCATGGAGATGCTTACTTTACATCCAGAATGTAAGAGAACAACCCAAAATTACAAAAATACTATTTAGTTATAATGTGAATTAGGATCAAACTAATATTTTATATCTGTTGTTTTAGTAAGAGTCCAGATGCTTTTGGGAAAATATTTGTGTAAAGAATGAGTCTACTATATTTCATGAATGGAATTTACTCAAATTTGGTTTAAATTGAATTCTATAAATCGTTATTCTGCTTCCAGTGGGGTGTGGCCACTTCACTAGAATTTCATTCAGAAATTCCAAATACCCAGCTTTGATATGAAGCTTAATTAGACCATGATGTAGTTATAAAAGACAAGAACAGAATGTTGTGGTGAATATTCTGGCTCTATATTCAGGGTGCATCTGATAGTAGGAATGTGTTAGAGGCTCTGCACATTTTGTCATGATATTTCCATACTAGGAAGTGAAAATAGCTAGAGCTGTAAAGCATTGTTGTACAACTATGGAAATAACACTCTGCAATGTTGAAAATGATGGTAACACCATTTTGGTGAAACAGCTGGGATTTCAGCTTGTTCATGTGGAATGGAAATTTTGGCCTACTTTGTGATGTCATGTAGAATTCACCACAGACAGTTCATCTGGGTAAGGGAATGGGCGCTATACCGTACGTAAATTTTTCCCAATACCCAGATGGTCAGACTGAGCCATAGGAGGTTCAGGAAAACTGCATATAATTTATAAAATAAACACACTGATTTATAGACAAACAGTAATAATAATAATTAAAAAAAATTAAATCAGTCTGCATTGGGAATTAAAACAGGTGTTTAAGAACATAGCCTCTGCTCATACTTATTTCAAGTTTTTTATGTTTAAAAAAACAAACTTACTGAGTCAAACAACCACCATGCTCAGTAATAAGCGCAGTATTATCAAAACCCTTACGTCTGGGATCATAAAGGTTAGAGTGCATACTGTATTGATTACACATTCCAAATTAAATGGATATAGTATTTCTTTAATGAAATGGTTAATCACTACATGTTCATCTTTGTGTTGAACAACTAAACCACTAAACCATTTAGCAGGCATAAATAATATCTCAGTTTTTTCTAAGTACACGCACACACACACTTTCAGTGGAATTGAGAGTGGCTCTGCTTCCCAAAAAGTTATTTTTTTAAGGGCAGCCGGCCTCTGTCAAGACGTTTCCGGACAGGCCTTCTGTCCGTTTACAATTTGCACTGCTCTCTGTGAGACGTTGTTATACTGTGACCAGGACTTTTATCTTAATGCTCCTGGCCTCTATAACTCAACAATACTGAAAGGCGGTGACTTAAACAATTACACCACTCAGGCACCCACAAATCAAATCTTTAAACAAACCTTCATAATTGGTTCATACTCCAAAATAAAACAGCTTTGACATAGTTCTGAACTGTAGGTATAGAGGATCCAAAAAAACAGCAGAGACTAGTGTAAACAGTCAGAGGTTAAATTAAAATATCTAAAAAATAACTTTTGAATCACAGGCATTTCTAGAACTCATACCGTGAAAGCCTGTCAGAAAAGGAAACATGTTTATAATATCCCTGCATAGTTGATTCTTCAACTGAAAAACAGAGGAAGACTTTGTGGGGAAAAAGAGAGAAAACATAGGCAGATAACGTAATGGGGCAGGAGGGATGGGTCAGTAACCGAAAGGCTGCTGGATTGAATCCCTGAGCTGACAAGGTAAACTGAATGTGTTATTGTGCCCTTGAGCAAGGCACAAAACCTTCATTACTCATGCAAGTTGACCTTGTGAAACAAATGTATTTATTGTGTTAGTTCAGTGTTTTGTGTTTGGATGTTGTCTTATAAGCCCATGTGGGCTGGGCACCAACTGGTGAACAACAAAGAAACAACAATCAATGGTGTAAAAAGGGGGACTAGTCCAAGAGACAACTTAAGCATAAGCAGTGGTATTGAATACCTTACCAATTTTAAGTAATCACCTGGGTTTAAAGGACACAGAATTAGAAAGAGATTCTGTATTTTTAACATCCCAAATCATTCCCTTCGCCTTGGCCCCACATGGGCGTTCACGCGCTCCTACGCCATTTGCAAAAGTATCCCAACACTTTTGCAAATGTGTTGGGGCACGTTTCTTCCTTAAATGTCCCACACAACTGACTACTTTAAAATGGTTGCAGTACTGCAATATAAATGTCCAATTAAGACCTCAATCCATCTCTATGAACAGATCATAATTCAATTCTTGTTTCCCACCTCCCTTTACTGTGGTCATCCCCATCTTCATTTCACTTGATCGCCAGACATTTTTGTAATGTCTGCCCGCCTGGTCATATGTAGTTCTGAATTGTGTTGCCCATATATTAAAGTACATACACAGCTATTAGCATACTCTCTCTACTGTAGGGTTTTTGAGTCTTACTAATATTTATGGGGGAAAATGTACTTGGCTCAAGCGTGTGTAAATCCAAAACATCTTTTGAAATTCTGGTTTTATTATAAAGGACAATATGCTACAGTATTCATAATTCTCCAAATCATATCAATAATTACCATCCCAACAGAATGCAAGAGCAAAGCTGGTGACATTAAATAGAGAATCTTTATTTTGGGAAGTAGATAGGGACAGAAACAATGGGTTGTGGACTGCACAGGAATGGGCTGTCACAGGTTTTTAAACCAATCCAGGTTTGGTCCTTTAGGTTCAGACGGGTGGCTGGGGACGTCATCCATCTTGCCATCATTTCGTACAGGAACTGGAGGGAAAGGAAAAAGGTTATTTTTGCAAAGTCCAGGGCTCAAATCCTCAATTTGCTTATCAATAGTATGATGCTGTCAGCTTCTTAGCTGCACGTGTTTTTGATTCTACAACTCCAAACAGATTTTTTTCATTTTAAGATGCATTGGTGTGTAGCGAAACTGCATTTTCCTTTTAAGTGCTTTGTTACCTTACATACCAGGCCACTTCATAATTTGCTGTGTTACTTATCACTTTTTTTGCAGTTCCCAGGGGAGAATCAAGCCTTTTATTATCCATAAAATCTGTGTCTAGGCCCATTTTGAATCCAAAAGACTACTGCATTAATGCATTATGCCTACTGACAGAATATTTCAAATGACCATTGCCAAAATTTGCTATTATGTGTCACAAATCATGCGTCATACGTTGCACATACTCTACATCCCCATGATCTTTTGCAAATTTTGTGGAGTCAGTGCCTCAGAGATTCAAGCATTTAGTTTGGATCTCCCCCCATTTATTTAAACACCATACTCCACTTTTATAAGGAGATTTTGGTTTAATATTACAGTGATGTGAAAAGGTAAAACCATCCTTTGAAATTTTGTTTGTTTTTTATTTAACATATTTAGACACATGGATATCTGAAGAGTTAAATCAATAAGTCAACAAATCACAAAAATTATACAATTTAAAACCATTTATGCAATTAAAATAAACAAAAATGCAATTTCCTTATGAATAAAAAGTTAGTACGCCCGTACCTTAACCATCACATAAAATGGCTAAAACTGAAGCCAAAACTGAAACACTTTGAGATTACCATGGGAGGTTCCAGCCTTTCCATAAAGTTTAGAAACTTGGTCTGGTTTGGTCTGAACCATTTTGATGTATGGTAACATTTCATGCCAAGATCAAAAGACATGTCCAAGGCCCTAAGAAGAAAAATTACTGAAGCCCATAATTCTGGGAGGGGTTACAAAGCCATTTCCAAGCAATTTGAAGTACATCCTTCCACAGTCCGACGGATCATCTACAAAGTGAGAAAATTCCAGACTACTGACAATCTGCGTAAGACGGGTCCTTTCACTAAATTCAGCCCAAGAGCTGAACAAAAGATGCTCATACAAGTCTCTAAGAACCCCATAGTAATATCTAAGGATCTACAGGCCTCTAGCCACAATCAATGTCAAACTGCATGAGTCAACTGTCAGAAAGGGACTGCACAAACGTGGCCTTCATGAGAGGTCAGAAAGGAAGACTTTGCTCTCAAAAAAAGATCAATACATTACTGACGTTTGCCAGACAACACATGGGTAATGACTAAAACTACTAGAACAATGTGGTCTGGACCGATGAGTGAAAGGTGGAGTTGTTTGGCCGCAATGCCAGACGCCATGATTTTGCGAAAACTGAACACTGCCTTTGAACAGAAGAACCATACATCAACCATAAAGCATGGAGGCAGTGGCATTATGCGTTGGGACTCTTTTGCCCCTCAGGACCATACCAACTTGCCATCATTGAGTCAATCATGAATTCCATATTTTAGCAGAGAATTCTTAAGGAGAATGAGGCCATTTGTCAAAAAGCTGAAGCATATATGGATCTTGCAAAATGATCTAAAACACAAGAAAAGCAACAACATGTCTCAATGAGAAGAAATGGAGGGATATGGAATGGCAGAGTAAAATCCATATCTCAATCCTACCGTAATATCAGAAATACCGTTTTTGTTGGGGGGGCTTGTAGTGAAGCAATACTGTAAGAAGAGTAGGCAAAAATTCCTCCCAGTCAAAATAAAAAAAACTGATTAACAATTACAAGAATAGGCTATATTTATTTCAGCCAAAGGGGGCAACACTACCTATTGAAGTTAGGGGTGTACTTATTTTTATAGATCTATAAAATTGCATGTATCTTAATTTTTGATTAATAAAGGATTGCAAATTAGGTTAGGTTACACTATGCTGAAGAGAAGATAACATATCCATATGTACAAAGTTAAAAATAAAAAAGATAACTTTTCAGGGGTTGTACTTATTCAGATGACTTTATATATTGCCATCCCAGTTTCAGCTTACTTGCTGAAGGCAGCAGGTTTTCTGTTCAGGAACTTTCGGTAAAGTAACTTTCCCTTTGGTGGGAAAACTGGTGCTCACAGTTGAGCATTGTAATTTACTACCCAATAGTGGGAAACTAGAGAAACTGCTGAATTTATCCTGAAATCATGTGAATTGTTACAATTAACACAGGCTGAGGTCAATTAGTTTGTGTGTGTTTTTTTTGAAGGTGAAAGCTGAGCTAATTTAGATGCTATTACAAGGAGGGTGAAGAATTATGTAATTATGCTATTTCAGTCTTGTATTTTTTATACATACACTAATTTATT
This sequence comes from Esox masquinongy, assembly GCA_016801175.1. Lineage (NCBI taxonomy): Eukaryota > Metazoa > Chordata > Actinopteri > Esociformes > Esocidae > Esox > Esox masquinongy. Next base: position 139,703 of record JACXGI010000184.1, on the reverse strand, counting down.
TTCAACAGAAACATCTCTAATAAAAGTGTGAATAATGGTGCGTAGATTAGTTGGGGGAAAAACAGGGACTGACAAGTAAATGTGAAAAAGTTCAACAGGGTGTAGACTTTCTATGAACTCTCATAATCTGCTTGTCTTTTTTCAACACAAATTTCCACTACTTATCATAATTACTGTGAATAATAATTACTGTGAATAATTCAGCCTCAGAGAATCAATAGTTACTTTTTAATTGCTTTGGATTGTTTTGAGTCATGCAGTAAATTAGCCGATCAGCACAGTTTGGGCAGCACATAAGGCATTATGACCTATTTTACCTAATTAAAAATACATTTATGGAGTAAACAGTTTGGAAGGCAAATGATTAGTGTTTTACTGAAAAGACAATGCTCTCATCTGTTTGTATTTAGGTTTCCAAAATACTGAATTCCCCCTGCGAGCACTCTCAATTCTACCAACCTTCAACAGGCCATGGTATCCCGCGGCTATGCCTATTCAGTTTGGCTTGTATAAAGAACAATATGTTAAGGACAGGCCCATTAAAACTAATCATTTTATAGAGAAAGCAAGTGCCACAAACCCACAGATTTAGAGGATATTGGTATATCCTGAGATTAAACAGGCAATTCACTTCTGATTATCTGTTAGAAATTGTTCAAAGGCTTACCTGGGTAGTTATATGGCATAGCTTTATTCATCATTCCTGAGTACTTTGTGTAGGGACTCACTAATGGAATCAAGACAGCTGGAAATATATACATAAAATATCACTACAATTATATTGAACCAAGTAAACACAAAATATATCAATTCAGGAAGGGGGCAGAGTTTCTCATGTGTGTCATCTCATCAGAATCCTTATGATGTAACTACTGTTGAATTGAGATTATTGTAAGATATGAGCACTACATACTAAGACGTTGATGTTTTAGACCTCATAAGATGTACAGACCAGAGAGTCCAATTGCGCAGGAGACCACTATCACTGGTTCTTTATTCCATGCATTCTTCAGGAAGGCTCCAATTCCTGGACATGCAAACGCACATTTAGATAAGAGATGTACCAACGGTGTTATGCATTACATATGATCCAGTGACCAATAAAGTATATTGCTAAGCTATGTATATATAGCTAGCAAGCTTAGCTTGTATTACGTAAAACTATCTACAGCATACATACCAGTCACACATTTGTTTGAGTCTCATAAGAAATCAAAAGATCAAATTCGGCTAGTCTGTTTACACACTAACTGCTCAATCCAGACGAGGAGGATTTAGATTGGTCAAATTGGATGATGAGACTACTTAATTATGCTTTTGACTACAGGGTAAAGAATAAAGTAGAGCAACCAGACAAAACAAACCGGCTAACGTAACGTCGTTAGCTAGCTAACGCGTAGGAATTTTCGCCCAAGCCAAGGTCACATAATTTCTTTGACGTTGCGAATTATAATATGCATATACAGAGTACATTCGATGTTTAGTTACAATTATTAATATCTTAGCGATAAGACAGTTGTTCGTTTGAGAGAGGAATTAAATCTTCCTAGCAACTAAACTATGAAGATTGAAATTTCACTGACCTGCCATGTTGCTCTTTGTAGTTTGGCTGGTGTTGGTAAACATGGGAACTGTAGTCCATAAAATTCCTGACGTATAACCGTTGCGCCAGTCGCGCAACACAGGAAGGTTGTTTGAGAGCGTGAAATCTGCGGTGATACTTTGATCTCTGCAGTCAATGGATGGGGTAAGCATGTCTCCTTTCAAGTGTCACTCAGACGATCCAGATACATTAACTAGCTAGTTAGTCGTTACTCTTGAAATGTTTGCGCAAGTAAGGCGCTTCTCCGTAAACTCGTCGATTCGAATGTCCTCAGGTCAAGTCATTTCAGTTGAATAAGAAAAGGTAACTAGCTGCGGTTGACTGAAAGTAAATCACAAGTTCGTTAAAATTTGTTTTATTTGTTATGTGTGAACGGGCGTTTTTGGGTGTCTGGTTAGCTAGATAACCACTGAGCTAAAAGCAAGCTGTCAGTGACTTGCAAACAGCTCGTTTTATGGTACCACTTTTGCTATCCTGAAAACCGATGAAGAAAGGTTTTTGTGCTGAGGGAGCATTGATGTACTGATATATGAAATGTCATTCGAATAGTGCTTTCTTGAATGTTATATTTATTAAATTGCTGTATTATTAAATTAATATATATATTATAGACGTTATTAATTACTGGGCTATCTTTCGGACACCGTGAGTAATGAGACTGAGATGGTTTTCGTTCACGATTTGTAGAAATACGTTGCTTATAATGTCCTTATCCAGTTGTAAGTGGTGTTAAAAAATGAGTTTTGTACATATCAAGGAATGTGGCTCTTCGGCCATTTTAGCAGCCGCACATCTGACACTTTTTATCGGCATCTTTGCAGGAACTAGTTTCATCTATCGCGTCACTAATCTGAGAGTCGAGTCGAGTGGGGACGAACGGATCATTACCGCAAAGCTATCTATTCTTGCAGTTCGAGTTTTGCGCGAACATTTTTAACTTATCTACTGAAGTTGGGACTTAAGTCTGTTCAGAATTATCACGTTTTTATCGAAGTGATTATAAAATATTATTTTTATATATAATTTTAATTATCTCTGACTTTGCTCCCCGCTCAGAAAACAGATACAACTGTCCATTATGCAGTTTTGCAAACGTTTTATTTAAATAAATACCTTGGGCACTTAAGGAGTATGCAGTTCCGCTACGCACCTGTGCTATTTACTCTCTTAACTCAGTAGATTATAAAACCTTAACTCAGTATATTCTAAGTTATACTGTAGACCTGAATTTATTAACCGAATCCTCAATTATCTTTGGCTGTTTTCCATGGCTCACTATGTATCAGCTGTATGGAGTTCAAAAGTCAAATTTCTATACTGCAGTGCAAAGCAATATGTCAGGTTGAGAATGTGAATGACGCCTATACTGTTTTTGTCTTACATGTAAGTAACACACCATCATGAAGGTCAGGAGACAGGCAACTTTTAACGCTGCAAAATGTAAAACCTTTGGCTATGGGGATGGCCTAATAATACCCTTGTAAAGTAATTAAACATCTTTCCTTCTCAGATGATGGAAGATTTCTCTGGCCTGGCCCTGCCGCCTCTCTTTGGCGGCCACATATTGGAAGCAGAACTAGAGCCAGGCGGAGTGGAGTTGGGCCCAGATGAGGTAAGCAAAGGGTTCTGATATCAGTTCAGAGAGTCAGTAAATTGGAATATGGGTGTGTGCTATATGACAATGTTTTTATAATTTGGAGGAACTTGGCCCTGGTAGTACTGAGCTGCTTGAGGACAGATGTCAAGGGTCGGGGGCAGGGCCAGAACAGGAGGAAGAGGAGAAGAGAGAACTGGAGAAAAAGAAGTACCTGGCTCTGAGCAAGAGGTGTAAGGAAATTGAACAGGTGAGTGACTGAAGAACACTGATTGTGTGTGGGATTGTAAGTCTGTTTTTTTTTATTGTACCTTCAGATAGGGCTCTCTCTTTGAAAACAATTTACTACATGTGGACATGTAATTTGCATTGGTAAAGCCAAAGCTCACTTATACATCATAGAGAAATGCATGGTTAATAAATCCTTTCACTTCTCTCTATAGGTGAATGAAAAGATTGTTGGTCGCCTTCAACAAGTACAAAGACTAACACGTCGTATGAAGAAGGAAAGGAGGTAAAAAAAGGACTTGCACTTTCTTTTCTTTCATAGATTAAATGTATTATTCAGTCTTTGGTCTATTGACCTCTGTATTGCCTTTACATGCCAATGTATTTAAAGGCAATAACGTTTATTGTCTATTCACAATAGTATCTTCCTATTTAATGTACACAATAGTCGCTTGCAATATGGTTTTGGAAACCTAAGGAACGTATATTAACAAGAATTAATAAAATAAAAATACTACACACTTGTTAAGGTTAGTACCTTTGCTAACGGTAGATAGTTGCAACCTCCTGTGCTAATTAGTTTTCTAGTGTTCTTAATCATTTGCAATTAGCTGTGTCGTTGTGTTCAAATCCTTTTTGATGAACAGAGGGCCTTTCAATAGGCCAGCGCCGTCCAGGTTTTGGGGGTTAGCGATCTAATATGGTTGCCTTGTTTTTTGCCCTCTCGCGGTGGCTTGGGCGCCTGTGGACTCAGTGGCATTAGTAGGCCGGAGAATGGGTTCCTTCCCGGGGTGTGAGGATTCAGGTGGAGACTTCTGATTAAGCAAGCTGTGTGATAAACAGAATGGTGATTCATATCTTGACATCTACTGTCCTGAGGCTGCTGGAGGTGCAGCCATGAAGTATTGTCCCTAAACACAAATTGGAAATCATGACATTTTTCATGGAATAATCAGAGGCATAGGTTTTAAAAACATTTTGCAAGCAATGAATTGTTGACAACAATAAATAGCATCAGGATTGTAGTCCATCTGTAAGAACTCTGGCCACAGCCAAGTGCTGAAACCTCTATGTAGAAGGGAGTAGGGTTTTTGAGAGCAAATCTACAGGTTAGTTTAACTCCAAAAGCATCAGCAACTTAACTTTCCTCCGGTAGATTCCTAATGAAAACCCTTGATGCCCATGGAGATGACTACAGAAATGCACAGCTCACCATATTGCTTGAGGTAGGAATACAATTTTCTAACCATAGAATTTTTTTTTTACTCAAAAAACAGAATAGTTTTATGTTGAAGATGTGATAGCCAAGCTATTTCCAATTGGTTTTCAACTGGAAATGTTTCTGAAACTACCCTGTTTTTCCTGGCTTAGAACTAAACGCAACACAGTTCTTGTTTCAGGAAGAGTCTGGTGCCCATTTAGACATCGGTCTTGGACCTGAAGATGATGGGCTGAACAGCCATCCTAGCTTATCCCCCTCAGTTCCACTCCAATCCACAGTGGGACCCAAGAAAAAGAGGCATAGAGTTCCAAAACAGGAGAGAGATAAAGACACACAGGTGGGTGAGACAAACCTTGAGTGTGGAATGAATGAATGAATGCATCCATCCAAATCAAGTTAATAAACCAATATTAGTGGTAAATGTGCACACTATTGTGTGCAGAGAACTGTAAAGGTATTTCCTTTACTCTGACAAGCATTGCGTATTCTATTCTGTCAATATGGATCATAATCCAAATGACAAATCTTTCTGTTTTCCTAAAGTAGTTTTGTTAACACACAATCTTTGATTTCCACAGAATGAATCAGACATCTCCATGTTGGCTGAGGCACAGTTCAGTGACTTTCCCAGTCCAACTTCTTTGTCTCACTGACCAGGGGAAGGGCCTGCTAGCGGGAGGAGAAATGAAGCCACTTTCTTTTGCTTGGACTCACACAGCCTGGGCACTTTGGGACTTTCTTGAAAGTCATATCAGGCTTGAGACACTATGTGATGAAGTAGGATGAAGTTGCTCTTGATCAAAGGTTTTACTACACAGATTCATTCTGCTGAACCTTGCAGAATGTAAATGAAATATTAAGTGGTTATGATTATCATGTATGCGCTTTGGTAATCCACACAATGTGCTCCAGTAAATAGTGGAAGGTCTGGTCCTTTTTGCTAAATTACAGTGACAGTACTCTTAGGGCCAGTTTCTCAGACACGAATTAAGACTAGTCTAGGACTAAAAATATTAAGTTTAATAGAAAACTCCATTGAGCTTGTTGTTTTCGTCCTAGTCTAGACTTAATATCTGCGAAATCGGCCCATAGTGATGTAGTTAACATGTTATTTATGTTACTTTTTATGACTTTTTCAGCGTTATGTTGACGAAATGTTTAGTACGACAAAATATTTTATTAAAATATTTCTGGATTTGTACCTATTGACCACATCGATCATATTCGAAACCATCACAAGAAAGTTTACTTGCGGATGCCGACGATTGACGCTGGAGAGTGTTGTCCAATCATAGCTTGGAAGTAGGGTTTAGGGCGGAATCAACATTTTGTGGGTGGGATTTTTTTTAGCTACCGTCCATTTTTAGAGTACAGCCAGGTTAACGAAAAGAAAACAAAATTAGGAAGTAAAGAAGACTTTGGGAAATTAGTCTTGGTTCTAATTGAAAGAGACAAACGAAAAACCCAACCCCTAGGTAAATGTCTAAAACAAATGTGAATTTAGCTGGGTGGGTTGACCCAGTTTCCCAAATGTTGCTGAATTACTAGCTAGCTGAACTGCTAGCTAGCTAACTAGCATTGTGATTATTGAAGCTAGCTAGTTACCTACTGTACATTTGTTAGTATTAAAACAATGACTAACATAAAAACGTCAACTGCGTGTCCAAAATATAATCGCTAACTGAAGTTATTCATTTAATGTGTTCAATAGCATTTGCACTGAAGTAGGCTAGCGAAACCAGCAGGTGACTTGGTTACGTTAACGTTAGCTATTTAGCAATTATTACTGTACTGTACTGCTTGCCTGATAGCTGGACAATGTTGCTGACATATACAGCTGTGGTTTATATCTGCTTAACGTTTGATTAAAAATAGTTATCTACGCTAATATAAGCAGCATGTTTGTTATGTACCAAGCCACGGTACGGGTCCATTTCGCTGCAAGTCTTTGTTTTGTCTGTATTTAGTTGATGCTATGTATGAAGCTATCAAGGGACTTCGTTACAATTTCAACCAGACACCGAAATATGCATTGTGTCTGTGTGCATTGTTTTTAATCTGCTGTCTCACTCAATGACAGACGGTATGAAGACATTGTCGTAGTGAAGCCATGGCTGACAAAAGAAAACTTCAAGGTAACTGTCCCGTATCGCAAAGATACATTTGGTACAAAGGACTGTACACTGACCTCTAGTCCAGCTCTATATTTTGGATTAATCTACAAGTGTTTATGTAGTGTTTGTAAAGTGAATTAGATTTCCATCCATTTAAGATTACCTATTTGTTTCCCCAGGTGAAATAGACAGGTGTTTAAAAAAGGTAGCTGAAGGTGTAGAACAGTTTGAAGACATATGGCAAAAGGTGAGGACTTGGTGTCAACACTATGCATTGCATATTAAACTGAGCACGAAACAGTGCAAAATAAACATCCCTGTCATTGTTTAACAGCTTCACAATGCAGCCAATGCCAACCAGAAGGAAAAATATGAGGCAGACCTTAAAAAAGAGATTAAGAAGTTACAGGTAAGACTACTTGCTAATATTTACCAATATGATGCTGTCTTATCCTATGTTGTCTGCTGTGCACTGATAAAGAGTATTTCCATTGTCATCTCCTGCAGCGATTGAGAGATCAGATAAAAACATGGGTGGCATCAAACGAGATCAAAGACAAAAGGCAGCTAGTGGAGAATCGCAAGCTCATAGAGACGGTAATACTTTCCAAGACAGTGTCCTTTGTTCAACAGTAATAGGTCCCTCATATTGTGTTTGCATTTCAGATCTCTTATAATCACTGCAGATGAAAAGGTTATTTCACTCCGTCATGTAGTCCTGTCTGAACTGACATTCTCTCCTTAGCAAATGGAGCGGTTTAAGGTGGTTGAGCGGGAGACAAAGACAAAGGCCTACTCTAAAGAAGGCCTGGGGCTCGCCCAGAAAGTGGACCCCGCTCAGAGGGAAAAGGAAGAGATGGGAAACTGGCTAACGGTAATGACCCATGAGCTGTTGTTAGTTTGACTAATGCATGATGGTCTTGTGTCCCCAACACTGGCTCTGGTTTATTTTAGGGGTGGTGATATGTGCTCCTTTTTCGCTAGCTATGTCTCATTTCCCCCTCAGAATACAATAGACACTCTCAACATGCAGGTGGACCAGTTTGAGAGTGAGGTGGAATCCCTCTCTATTCTAACCCGAAAAAAGAAAGGCGACAAAGAGGTCAGTCTCCTTCCCTGTTATTCCTTGTTCACAAACTATTGCTATTGTGGAGTTGCCTAATATTGAATGATTTATTTAGTTTGGTACGTTGCTCCTAGCCACTATTCCAAGGTCAGTTTTGCAAAAGAATTTAGGGAGGAAGAGTTTCTGTGGCTAAGAATGACTACTGGCAATTTAAAAGTCACCCGAACAGTTTATAACCACTTGTGCCTGTTTGTCTGGCTGTCTCGTAGAAGCAGGATCGCATTGAGGAGCTGAAGAGGTTTATAGAAAGGCATAGGTACCACATTCGCATGCTGGAGACGATCCTACGCATGCTGGACAATGACTCGGTGCAGGTGGACTCTATCCAGAAAATCAAAGATGACGTGGAGTACTACATTGAGTCGTCCCAGGATCCGGACTTTGAAGAGAACGAATTCCTTTACGACGACCTGGATCTGGAGGACATCCGTGAGTCCATGGACAGCCAGGAGCTCGATGACGAGTCCTGGGATGCTCATGATGATGATGCTCATGCTATCAGCTGTGGGTCTGGATGAATGGTCTCTCATGAACGTCTGTTGGGTTTGGATGGCTGTTCTCTAATCAGCATGTTAGCGCTGTTGGCTGTCAGTTTAGAAGACAGCCAGGAGGAGCTTGATCTGTGCTGTTTCTGTGGGTCTGGATGATGACGTGTGTTTAACATATTTTATTTCCCATGAGAACTTCCTTTGAAATAAACCGGTAGCCTTTTCTCCATCATTTATGTCTGTCTCTCTCTCTGTCTCTCTGTTTTTCCTCCCTCCCCAGCTGCTGTGCTTGTTGCCACCTCCCCGACAGGCCAGGGCAACATAGAAGACGAGATGTTCCTCCACTCGAGCAGCACTCCCACCTCCACAACCTCCTCTTCCCCCATCCCTCCATCTCCAGCCACCGGCACAGCTGTATGCACATCTGGATTCGCTGCTAGTTTTGTTTATGCAGAAACATTTGCATGATGGGTTGTTCTGTATAAGAGGGAGATCATGGTTATTTTTAATCAATCATGATTTCACCAGAATAAGACCCTTGAGCTTCATCACTGCTTATGTTCTATTATAACGTGTTTCATTGGTAGCTGAATAAACAGCGGCAACGTTTCCTTTGTAGTAGGGGGAGGACCACAAACTGTGACTCCACGTTTGCTTGAATATCGTGGTTATTTTACCAATATATGCCTATGAAGGCATATCCACTTTAATTTTGCTGAATAATTAATTTTACAGACAAATTGGGATTTTCCACCATGCCTACTGAATCAATTGTCTGTCAACCTTAATATTTTACAGACACATCTGGTTTACATCATGACAAATGTGCATAATTAGTGTGTTTAATACCTACAAATCTGTCATAAACACAAACACATTCATTGATTTACCTTTTGTTTCTGCTTGGGTTTACAGGAAAACTCTGAGGACGATAAAAAGAGGGGACGGTCGACAGACAGTGAAATAAGTCAGGTGAGAATCAGAGCTAATACAAGAATATCATGACACATTTGTTTTCCTGTTATTTCCAATAATATCTTAAATGACAGTGAAAAGAGGAATTCAAATGTACAGACTAAAAATTTTCCAAAACATGCATCCACTTTGCTGACTACACGATTCTCTTGTCCATTATTGTCACCTATATTGATACGGTAGTTATTGTATCAATGTCATTCACAAATGGCTAATAAGCTGTTAAAACGGCGAGTGGCAAAAGCCATACAGTTCATAGATGCTATTTGTGGTGGAGGTAAACTTAATAAGAAACGTTACTCAGTTTAACACAATGGTTAATGGTGTTTAATGAAATATTTAAACAATGTTTGACAAAATTATATAATGTCAAGAGGCTATACCTCCACCCAGCATATGTATAGGTCTGTGGCGCGACCCGGGTTCAATTCTCGGGAGGGCAACAACAATCAACACTTTTTATTGGCTGAACTAGGCTTGCCTGGTTTCTTGTTTCTGAGTTTGTTTGGTAAACAGAGAAGTGGGGGCATCAGTGGCTCAGTGGTTAGGGATTCAGGCTTGTAACTGGAAGGTTCCCGGTTCGAATCCCGAATGGGCCAATTGTTGTTGTGTCCCTGGGCAAGGCACTTCACCCTACGTTATTCGTGGAAAATGTCTCTGTACTTACTGTAAGTCACTTTGGGTGAAAGTGTCTGCTAAATAATTAAAATGTAAGTGGTACCAAGCGCCAGGGCCTTGTGAGTTGAATGGTGCATTATTTTCCACGTCCGACAGATGGGGCTATGCTACAGCAAAATGACTGGACCTCTCATGTCTAAATTCTAGAGTTCTATATTGTTACAAGTAACTTCAACTTCATAATTCATTTAAACAGTAAGATGAATAATCCTTCATGTCTCTAAAAAAAAATGAAGACTGTTTGTAAAGGATCCAAATGTTGAAGGCTTGTTCATTGACCATTCATTTCTGGGGGGGGTGTAATACTGTGTTTTACAGCTTCCAGGCTTTGTGTGGATATAAGGGTTTACCGGTCCCTTTCATGGCTCTCAATGCTTCTCTTTGACCAGACAAATCAATTTTAGGCATCAATTGCTCCAAGGCTGTCAAAGCTTTTATTCTGCCAGTTTGTCTTGAACTGATGCTGTGTCATTTTCAGTCTCCTGTGAAGAACGGCACCCCCTCCTTGTTGTCGTCCTTCTCTTCGTCCACCACCTCCGGGTCGTCGTCGTCCTCTTCCATCGTCTCCATGGCCAACGTTGTGGGAGGCGCCCCTGTGGTTGCCGCCAACAACAGTCTCATAGGGAGCTTCAGCAGTGCGGTGCAGCAACATCAGCATCCACCTCCTCAGCAGCCGGTCCAGCAGCCGCAGCAACAACCACAGCAGAGCCAAACGAAACCCTCCTTACCCTCCAGCAGCACCCCAAGTCCCCCCAGCCACCCCCTCCTCTCCGCCCCCTCTGTCCCCACGCCCGCCACGCCCATTTCAACCGCCCCCAACTCCCTGCCGCAGGCCTCGTCGGGGCACACCTCCAGCTTAGGGCTTGGGTTGGGCCTGGGTCTGGGTAAAGTCGGCATGATGGGTACCAGCTGTGCCAATTCAATGTCTGGTCTGGGCCTGGCTGGCATGTCAGCGCCTCTAAACACCATGGCGGGCCTCATCTCCGGGTCCACCTCGGCCCCCTACGCCCAGGCAGCTGCATTGGGTGGCCTGGGCCTGAACAACACCACCCAGTCCAGTGTCCCAGTGGAGAACCCCTCCACCCCTACCTCTGGCTCTAGTGGCGCCACCACCAATGGGGCTGGGACAGGCCTGGGCCTCCTGGGGTCCAGCCCGGCACATTGCCCCCTGACCGGGGGGATGCTGGGCCTGGGGCCTGGGCAGAGCATGGCCCCTGGACCTCAGGTCCCAGTCAGCCCGGTCAGCGCGGCCCCTGGAGGGTCGGTGGGGATGATGGGAGGAAACGGAGGAAGCATGGGGCCAATCGGTGCAGGAGTTGGGAATGCAGGCCCTGCCAGACCGCCTAGTGGACTCAAGCAGAATGGTAGCACTAGTATGTTCATAGTCTGTCTTGTTTTGTTTTTATGCGTCTGTTTTGGATTTGGGATTGATCTTCTGTAGTAATATTGTCCTCGTCTTTCCCGCGGCCCTCTAGGTTACAGTGCTGTGGTGGCAGAGAGCACAGCAGAGTCGGCCATCAGCACACCCAGCCAATCACACAGCAGCGCGCCTTCCTCGATGAACTCCTCTGCTAGTCAGCCGTATGTGTTGTCAGATTCATCCAACACCACAGTCATTTGTTCAATTGATTTTTAGAGGATGATACATTTCTTTCTTTCAGTATGGACAATGGTCCCAGCCTCATCAGCTCCATAACGTTGCCCCCCAGATCTCCGTCGCCCTCGTTTTCAGACAGTAACCCTGGTGATGGGAGCCTCCTCAACGGTCCTCACTCCTACACACAGGCCTCCGAAGGCCTCAAGGTGAGGGAGGTGGAGGGGACGAACAGACAGTGGTGTGAGGCTGAGAGATGAAGACTTGATATTCTTAAATGGCCTCCCCTCCTACCCGGTTCCCTTAGGCTTTGAGAGCCCAGCTCAGGGACGGAGGCAGTTGGCCATTTAACAGTATAAGAACACGTTTGTTGATCACTAGAACCTCCACGGCTGCCATTTTGACCCGACTGTGGTTGAGTGAAATACAACTCTGAAACAAACGGTTCGTTTCGAAAGTAACACAATTCTAAAAGCTTCATCAGCTTAAAAATAAACTCACAAAACGTCTTTCTCCCCAAGTCAGGTTACATCACGACATCACGACACCAAATATGTTAATGTTAGCTATTTAGAGACTTACAAAAAGGCAGAGGAATATGCTAAATGACTTTGTTTTTTCTTAGTTAGTTGACATTGTAATAGCAGTATGGTAGCATTGTAATAACGTTAGAATAACCTGTAGAGACTGCCCTCTATCCCCAGCTTCCTACAGACATCCGTCAGATACTGATGGAGACCAGAGTGACGGCGCAGGCCGCAGAGCCGGCAGGGGCCATGGCAACAGCCACTAACACACGAAAAAGAAAGCAGTGTCAGGTAGAGACCCACATACACAAAGAAATAACATATTCATACTGAACATACACATTCATATTTAACTGACCAACACTGGGAAGAGAAAGCTGTGGCACGTACAGATACACATTTACAAACATAATCTCTGACATGGACACACCAAAGAAAGAAGTGTGAGGTAGTCGGATTACAGTCCTACGCCAAATAGCCCAACGTGTTACAGGGAAATGGACATCACCAGATTGGCCGGATTATTTGCCCCACCACACACCAGTGACATGTATTTTTAAAGTCTGAGTACCAGATTGATGACACCGTAAAAGATTGTTGGTAGTGTTTTTGAATTGGCAAGGATTAGGATGGTGACGGCCAGGTGTGTATGGTTAGTGCTGTCACTTTGGTTGGCCATGGGGGTTCTAGCTGCTACCATGACTGTGCTGTTCCAGAACATTCAGGGGATGGATGGGAGATCGCTACCAAGCTTGTACTAGGACCCTATGCTGGAAGAACTTCTGGAGGATTTATTGATTGTAATTAACTGTTGTTGGTTTTTTTTGTCTGCCGTCCAAACTCTCTCCCTCTCCCCACTCTGTCTGTTCCATTCTTTGACCCCCACCTGCTTCTCTCCCTCTCTTCTTTCTCTCCTCTCTCTCTCCCCTCTCAGGCCCCAGAGCCTCTAAGTTCTCTGAAGGCGATGGCTGAGAGAGCTGCTCTAGGATCAGGACTGGATGGTGAGATCCCCAACCTGCATCTTACAGACAGAGGTCAGAATCTTTTAATGTGTTTCTGAAGGTATACTTTCTGGCATTGTTGTGGGTTGATGGATATGGGAAGTGGTGAAAATGGTGGGGGGGGGGGGTTGCTAAAAGAGCAGAGGGCTGCATTGAAATCCATTCTGCAACAATACCTGTGTAGCATAGACATCAGCTGGACCACCCAAATCCACTGAACTATCCTTGACCGACTCGACTCACGATCAAAACATTTAGGTTATTTGTTTGTTTGGCTGTAATCAACCCAACTTTATGGAAGCAAATCATCCACTGAGCCTCTACTTAGCCAACTCAAAAATTCTAAGCACTGATTTTCCGGACACAGAATTAGCCTACTCTCAGGATGCTGTTCAATGTATACTTGAGACAAGAGGACAGTGTTGTGTTTATCACCCACACAAGTCTAGCTAGAAGGCCTTCCAGCGAGGGCCGTTCAGAGTGTAGTCTGGTTACGGGCCTAAGTAGATCTCGTTTTTTTCTCTGCCTAGCAATCACACGTGCTTTGTTAAAGGACAATATTTTAGTGGGGGTCCTACACGCTCAAGGTCTGCTTTAAATAAATGAAATTAGACACCATTTCTTTTTGAGTCTAAACAGCTCAGACGCCTTGCCATTTGGGTAACGTCTAGCAGTGTTAACCATGGAGGTGGGAAGACAGGCAGGTGTCCTCAGTAAACCAGTGGGTGAGAAGACCTGGGACGTAGTGCACATAATCAGACTTAGCACGGGATGCTCAGGGAGTCCTGTTGGTTCTCCAGTACTGCTATCAGAACTACTCCGGAAATACTTCTCAAGGTGTAACACAGAAACCTTTTAATGCTTTAAGAAAAGCACGTGCACGTGCGTGCTGCTGTGGAGATGATTTCTAAGTGTCTGTGTTGATGAGCCACCCACTGACTGTCTCTGCTCAGACATCTTCTCCGGTTCGTCGGCGGCTCCCGGCACCCCCGCGCCCTCCCAGCCCTCCCTGTCGGAGGTGAGCATCCCCCCATCCTTGGGGGTGTGTCCCCTGGGCCCCACGCCCCTTTCTAAGGACCAGGTATACCAGCAGGCCATGCAAGAGTCGGCCTGGACACACATGCCACATCCATCAGACTCTGAGAGGATCAGGTAACAGCACACCTTCTGCCAGAGTACTGGCTAGCAGACACTGAATCGTTTAAAAGACTCTTGGCCTATTTCTAGTCGATATCAGTTGGACTAGTAGAAGTTGATTACGGATTAGATTAGATTCAGCTAGTATTCTACTACAGATTCTACTAGTATTTGTTTCATAGTGACTAGTAACATTGGGCTGCTGACAAGCGAAATCTAGAGTAGGGACTATTCAATATAAATTCAATATGTGTATGTGCATGAAGTCGGGAGCGTTACCAGTCCATCATGGCACTGTACATTGCATCCATTTCTAATTTAAGCAGCAAAATGTGAGGACTGTGGAAAGGGTGTGTAGACGTTCACTAGCGACTGTATTAACATGCACATCTGTCTCCTGGAGGCAATACCTGATGAGGAATCCCTGCCCCACCCTGCCCTTCCACCATCAGATGCCCCCGCACCACTCAGACTCTATAGAGTTCTACCAGAGGCTGTCCACAGAGACCCTGTTCTTCATCTTCTACTACCTGGAGGTAGAACACACCAGCCCTCATCATTCTTGTCCACTCTTTTCATCCCTGTGTGGTCCCACTCTCTCACTGTTGACTGGCTGTTCTGATCTCTGTCTATTCCTATCTCTGTCTTATGTTTCTATGTTCTTATCTCCATCTTATGTCTCTGTTCCTATCTCTGTCTAATGTCTCTCTGGTTTTATGTGTGTCTTTTCCTATCTTGGTCTTATGTTTCTCTGTTCTTATCTGTTTTGTGTCTCTGTTCTTATCTCTGTCTTATGTGTCTCTGTCTATTCCTATCTCCATCTTATGTCTTTGTTCTTATCTGTTATATGTCTCTCTGTTCTTATCTCAGGGCACTAAAGCTCAGTACCTGTCAGCAAAGGCACTTAAGAAGCAGTCTTGGAGGTTCCACACCAAGTACATGATGTGGTTCCAGAGGCATGAAGAACCCAAGACCATCACTGATGAGTTTGAACAGGTACACAGCAACCATTAATGCCATGCTGGATGTTCTGATGTTAGGCCTGGATCCACTGTGGCTCTGTGTGTAACAGTAATACATCAGTACAGAGCACACAAAGGTTCCACAATTGAAAGGCGAGTGGTTGATTTAACGCTGTCCTCCTCCTTCAGGGCACTTACATCTACTTTGACTATGAGAAGTGGGGCCAGAGAAAGAAGGAGGGGTTCACCTTTGAGTACAGGTACCTGGAGGACCGAGACCTGCAGTGACCGACGGGCGGAGGAGGACCAGGAGGGACGTGTGCTGCTGTTGACATTCCCAGATGAACTCCATGCTGTGGATAGAGATCGTGATGTGTAGTAGAACCCTGCTCCTAAGATGGAGGGTGGCGTCTGTATAGGCTGCGTCTCAAATGGCACCCCGTATAGTCTGCCACTTCTGCCCAGAGCCCTCGTAGTGCACTGCAGTACGTGGGGAATAGGACACGTCTGTGTAGCCGGGGCTCTGGGTGGCGGTGGTGTACTATATGGGGAGTAGGGTGTCATTAGAGGTCTGTTCCTGTCTGTGTGAGCACTCAGTATGTGGCATTACATTAGGAAGCTCCCCATGCATGTTCCCCCTGTTGGGTTTTTTTTCTGTTTCAACATAAGAATAACACTGTACCTCTACCTCCAACTGGATTAGAGACGCCTTGGACTAAAAAACAGGAAACAAACATTGTATTTTGTTATAAAAGTGGAATGCCCATCTTGAATTTACTGCAATTCGAATGGAGAGGTACAGTGGTCTATTTAGACAGCAGACAGAGCTCCTTTAAGATGCTATGATGCTTGTTGAATAAGATCACTATTAGGGATAGTGAGTGATTATCAATAGTTGTATTGATATTGTACTGGTCAACAAAATGCTCTGATTAATGACCACGGCCTCTTCCCTTTGATGAGGATAGAGAGGCCTCATTGGACATTGGATTAAATTGCTATGCAATTGAACTGGTCTCTGCCTCCCTCTCTTTACAAAAAATTATTTAAAATACAAGTTTGACTGTACAAGGAAATGCGTTATGATTGGGGCATTATGTTTTCAGATGAAGGCAGGGATTCATTCAAACCTACCACAGCAGTGTTTACACGGTGTCTATATACATTTCATTCTGAACTGAATGTGTGTGTGTGTGTGTGTGTGTGTGTGTGGGTGGTTACTCTGGTAGTAGTTGTAGGTTTTTATACAGTGTTTGACTATCAGTTAATTTTACTATTTGAAAAGAACACTGTGTAAATTCTGCAATGTGTGTTTGAATTGAGCCCTTAATAATAAAGGATTTGTATTGTAATCTGAAAGCAAGCGTAGCGGTATTGATTTACCAAGTCTGTTAATGTTCATGGTTTCTATATCATGAAGCACCAGCCACTACTGCCCTTTAAAGCCAATAACTTCTACTGGAAGGATGAGAGCAGTAGAGAATGTTTTCTTTTGTCCATATACACTTACAAGTGTATGCAGTGTTTCTTAACTGTTCTCAGCCTTGCATGTAGTTATGTTCTCAACCCTAAACAGTCATTTTAAAATCACTTTTATCAAAAAGAACTTATTTGGACAAGACCTGATTATTTTGAGCTTCATTCACTGATTACACAATGTTTAATTTACCACCTGTTTATTGTTGTAAAAGTTGGAAGAATACATTTGAAACATTGTAAAGCATTTTCTGAAAAGGCTGGTTGTGAACTTGGCTTGGTGGTTAGATGGATTAACCCTGTATGTGCTGATTCAGTGAGTGGTTATTTCTGTTGTCCATGGCAACGTAACATGAATTGTTTCCTGAAGGTGGGGAGAGTGCTTTTTGGGGAATGGAGTGCAAAGTTGAAAGATTTGTCTTATAAATTCTATTTTTGGGCTTTTGAGCAAGAGAAGGGCAGATAGCTGGCTGAAATGTGAATTAAG
Organism: Esox masquinongy; assembly: GCA_016801175.1. Classification (NCBI taxonomy): domain Eukaryota; kingdom Metazoa; phylum Chordata; class Actinopteri; order Esociformes; family Esocidae; genus Esox; species Esox masquinongy. The sequence continues at coordinate 122,491 of JACXGI010000184.1, read as the reverse complement.
CAAAAATATTTACAGGTTCTTTTGTCATATGAAGTTGTCACAGTTCTGCATGGGAGCTGTCCTAATATGGGGGTTAAAACAGGATTGTGAAATTTCAATAAAATACTTTTCAGAAATTGACACGTGCATGTCTTTGTGTTTAACAGTTATTTTAGAAGATTCATAGACATAGATCAGAAATAGGAAGTTCCTAAAAGAACTCATGTTCAAGGTTATTGAGTTCAATGCCATAAATCCAGTGCTGGACACAAAAGGCAACATTAGGTATTGTTTCATTTTATTAAATGGAACAAAGTTGTGAAAGAAAATGTAAAAAAAAAAAAAAAAGTTTAAAAACCAAATATACAATATCACATTTCCCTAGTCGTGGCAGATCCACTCCCCATGGTTAGTGACTGGATGCAATGAGTCCTTTTACAGTCAGTGTGTGGTACTCCATTTGTACGTCAGGACAATCACATTGATATGCAGGTTGGTTTCTCTGTTTACTATAAATGTGGATGTGGATGATGAATTGTAGTGGAACTGTTCACTTTCCCTCTCCCTCCTTCTTGACCTTGAGGAACTCTGCCATGTTGGAGAAGTATTTCTGGTTGGCCTCAGCCACCTTTTTCTCTGCTGCATGTGGGTTGACGATCTCCAGCCCCTGAGAACAGAAGTTGAAGATCCAGCACAATTCCACCAAAAAAAGAGAGACAACGATGCCACCACTGCTAAGAAAATGCTACTGGTGACAGAAGTGTTCAAATAAAAATAACTATACCTATTTGTGTAAAATAATAAACCCAAACGATGCCTACCTGCAGTGGAGTGAACGCTACACTGGAACTGGTTCCTGAGGAGTGGTCTCTGACTGACGACCTCCCTCCAACTGTGGACTTCCCTCCGTACGTCATGTTCTGCTTCTGCAGCTTCCTCTGAAGGGACTTTGATATTCTGGCCTTGGTGGCCTCGTTGACCTGAGCCTGACGGACACGCCCACTGCCAGACTTCCCCAGCTGGCCCAGACTGAAACCCAGGTCCTCCTGGTACGCATCGTCCTCAATCTGAAACAGAGAGGGTGTGTTGGTGGGAAAGCTATTCATATTTATTGTAAATAGACATAGTAAATGATTAGCTGTGCTGACCTCTGCAAAGGTCATCCTGTTGGCATGTTTCCTGATTTCAGTCAGACCTAGACGCTCCTTCATCTTACGATACCTGGACAGGGAAAGACAAGACCATTAAGAATGTCCAAAAACATTACAGGTGCTGACATTTTTTCCAATGCGAAACATCACCCAGCTTACAACCTGAGTGGAAGCAGTCCGTATTTAATATAACCTCATAATAAACAAATATTGGAAATGTTTGAGGCACATCTTGTATCCAGAAATCTCTGCCAAAAGCCAACAGTCAAAATGTTTAGGGGATTACAGAGCCTTGCTAATATTCAAATAGCATTTTGTTGGACGTACTCCATCCCAATAACCTCCTCTGGAGCACATGATGGCAATCTGTCAGTGACAGAACTTCAGCCCATGCATACCTCCTTCCTCCTCTCTTCTTCCTCTGTCCATCCAATGGTGCTGGCAGGGGTTTGACTGTCTTGACCGGTGGAGGCTCCTGCCATTTATCAAACTTCTTCTCAATCTCCTCCTTCAGGTCATAGCCAACCTACACACACAGTTAGTTTTACTAGCAATGAGGCAATTAAGCGCCATAATTCTTTTCATTCCTAACCCTAAACCAAAACTCAGTAAGCTAACCTTTATGTTTAAACTTAACATAACCATAACCTAACATTTATGTCTAAAGTTAACCCTTATTCTGAGCTTAACTGTAACCTCAAGTCAGATAAGTTTTCTTGCCGAAGTTAGGACCAGCCAAATATCCTCACATCGCATGACTTCTCCGTTCAGGCCTCACTAAGATAGTAAAGCACACACACAGTACTTGATTCTTTGTTCAATCACCTTGCCATCTGCACTCTCATGGAAACTGTCTACTCGGGATGCCAGCGTGCACTTGGCGGCCACCAGACGAGCAGCCTTCCTCCTCAAATCCTACAGCAACACAGGGATCAACAGTTAGCTCCAGTAAAACCACAGTAAACCCTCCCTGTAGTGTCGACCGTGAGGACCACTGACCGGGGGTAGGGTCTGGACCACGTCACAGTGGTAGATGTAGCCAGTATGTGGGAGCAGTGAGGTGCTGCTGAACCCCGCCAGGGTCCTTTTCTGGGCTCCCAGCAACATCAGGTTACAGGCTGGCATCTTCGATAGGTTGGTCAAGCCCCCAGCAATACCTACAGAGGATGAAGATGACCGTTATGTTAGAGAAGTGACAATCCACTCATCCATGTCAATACAGAAGAAATATCACAATCACTGACCCATGATCTTGGCTGCAGTTGAGGCCCCAACGATGACTGAAAGATTAGGAGCAATAAAGGACATCCTGGACTCTACATACTCATAGATCCTGTGTTTTGATTGGTTTAGCTCTAGCGCCATATCACATGCCTCCTCCAACCTCTTCAATTCATCCTCAGCCAGCATTGTCCTGAAAACACAAGCCATGTCGATATTTTACTATTGCTGAAAATGAAAAATAAAAAAATGGAAAGGTGGTCTGCACCCAGATGTACTTTCATATGTTAAAATAGAGGTGAATGTTTTACAGCGTGCACACTCAGGTTTATATAATATTTAATTTGAGACCATTCTGCAGCACGACTCCCCCAGCATCAACGCTGTTAATAACCTATCATACACTCTTACCCCTGTGTGGTGGAGGCTGTTACACTGACCACCATGATGGTGGCGTTGGTCAGAATCTGCTGCAGATTCTCATTGTTCTTACACTTATCCAGGTTGTTCCCCAACTCCTATACAGGACAAAAACAGGAAAGAGCCCAACAGCAGAGACCAAGTGGAAGTTAATAGGTGATATATGGAATATTATAGGTTCTAGTTATTAGTCGACAGATAAACACAAATTTGAAGGGTGAATAACCCTTTGTTCTAAATTCACCTTGACAGTGCGGACATAATCCAGAGAGTTAGGCACCAGGGATTCGAGTTCAGGGAACCTTTTGGAATACTTGTCCCGGACAAACTTGTGAATTATGTCTTCAACAAAAAACAAACAAATCCGTGTTAGACATACTACAACGTAAGCCAATGAGAGCAGCATATTAGCGCACAAATTAGTTACGGACAAAAGTGGGCTCACTTAGTTCATTTTCAATCTCTACTGTGAGGTTATTGGCAGCAACGATCAGCCTGTATTCTGGGTCTGCCTCCACTGGACCTGTGACTGAAGGGTAGAGGACACAAACAGGAAAGTAAAACCTCAAGATAGATCAGAATTCCAAAATCTTTGGAATCAGAAACTAATACATGCATAGTGGATCAAACAAACGACAGAACAAGGACTCAAAATTGCCAGTTATAACACCACTTTCTGGAAATGGTTAATAATCACCTTCTGAGTTCTTGCGCTGCTTCTCAACATAGACAGCAATTTTGTCCATGATCTCTGAAAACTACATAATTTATGTGGGTTATCGAATAGTCCAACTGATGTTCATTGTAACAACATAAGATGTTCTATGACGTACACAGCTCTACACACTGCCCTCACCTGTTTGCTGTTGCGTAGTTTAGCGATGGATGCCACACTTTCGGCTCCACTGTAGTCCACCTCCATCTCCTCCGGGATGTCCTCCAGACCCCGCTCTACCTGTCCCTCCCCTGCCTCCTCATCACTCTCTCCACCCTCACCCTCCGGGTACAGCCCATCTTCCCCCTCATCCCCTGCCTCCTCCAGATCAGCCAGGAGCTCATCGGCCAGAGACATCTGTGAAGGAAAACAATAATACAATCAATGCGATAAAGGCCTTGTGACATGGGATTGAGAAGGAAATTGAAATTCTGGATAGCGTACAGAATGCTACACGCAAAAGGTGCAGATAATTTATTACTTATTACGAACGTGTGCCAGGAAAGTCATTAAAAAGAAGCACATCTAAATCCAGTATTAATAACTAACATCTCCCGACTGGATAGGTGTGGCTAACAACGCCAGTCAGTACAGTATCTGAGAGGTGATGAGACGATTTGACGACTGAAGTAACAAACATGTTTCATAATTATTGCAGACGGCTAATGGGAACTTTCGTTATTTAGCTAGCATAGCTAGTCAGCTAACACGTTACCTAGACGAGTAGCTATTCAAGGGAGTGCACTTTAGTTAATGTACTAGTAACGTTGCCTACCTGGTTAAAAAAAAGACACGTCTGCAAGTTACCATAATTCTACAACATATTTTGAAAACTTACCGTGGGAGTTTGAAACTCCTGTCGTACAAATAAAACCTACAAAACAATAACTTTCGAAGTGTTATGGACGTTTAGAATTGTTGGCTTGTTAAACGTTAATCTGTCGCGAGTCGCCGATGAAACGCATCACCTTAAATTATCCAATTGGAGGACAAAGACGTTGTGAAGCGGGCTTTATGGGAATTGCTGTTTTTTCATAGACCTAGATGATGTGACGTCAGAATCTGACAAAATTCCAATATTAGCGGTACATAATGCTGTCTATATTATATTGCTAGTCATGCAGTGTTTTCGTTTGGGTAGAGTACATCCAAAACTTCATATTTATAATCCGCTCAGGGGTTTGTTGTGAAACACCCTTGAGCCATCTATGGTTCGCTACATGCAGTAGATTGATTGTTCCTTTCCAACAAAAGGCAACGAAGCATCAAAAGTAGACCTTCTGTTTGAACACGAGCCCAGACTCCCTTCACAGTAAAAGGAATACTCTGACTTAAAAAATATAAGACAGTACAATTTATTTTCATCAAACAGTTCAATAAATGTTTCACAGTTTTTATGTTGTTTTTATTTCCCCTGGTTTTATCCCATGAAACCCATTCTTTAAACAATACAGGTTTTTAACCAACGTTAAAACAGACAAAACAAATTGGGACTGTTTGGACCTTGAGTGGATGATGGGTCATTATGTTATTAGTACAAAATGAATGTAAATAAACTGATACATCAATTTATGTAGATATTTACCAATGAGAGACTTCCATTTTACCATGCTAAGCTACATTAATTGTTGTCAAACAAAGTAAGATAATGGCTATAAATGCAATCATATAAAAATAATAAAACTTGTTATAGATACGTTAGAGGACATACATTAGGTACAGAGTGGCAGTTATAAAGAAATGAAATTATACAAAATATTATATTTTTTTAATTACGAGGTTTGGGAAAATATCTTACTTTATTTGTTATGAAGAATTATTAATTTAGAAGGTATTATTTAGATACATTATGTCCCAAACAATTCTGAGAGATAAATCCATTGCAACAAAATAAATAAACAATATTTACACAGAATGGATTTAAAAAAAATAAATAAGCAATCCAATAAATTATAGCAAGACAGTTTTTCAGAAGAAAATGCATAAAGAAACTAGTCTGGGTACCAGTATCTAGCTGGCATTCCACTCCCGGTACTCCTTATGACATGGTGTATGAAGAGAGAGTGCAATGTTAGCTAAAGAGACTAGTACCCACTATAAATTAACATAGGGTGTCATCGTATTTTCGTGCAGTCTAAGAATACATCTAAATTAAGCAGATCTAAAATGATATTGTATATACTTGAATTTCTATCTCAGTAGAAATGTTGAATGAGCACTCAAACACAGGAGTTAAGCTTGTTTTCAGGGCCCAACTTCAGTGGTGTAGTGGTGGGTAGACACAAGTAAATACAGTGTTTGCAGTTTACTTTTGCAGAAAAATCCATTGAAAGTTTGGAGAGCATGACTTTTTTCACTGTGACCGGGTGATCAGTGTTTACCCACCTATTTATTTTACCACATCACTGCACAACCTTTTCCAGAAGTATGACTGACTGCAATGACAATTATTTTTACAAAGTGAAAATATTTCAATCCAAGCTTTCACACACAGACAGACAACCAAAGAAAGTGCATCCCCTAGTACACAAAGGAAAAAGACAACAGAAACAAAAGGTGAGCTGGTACACAATGACTCCCATTGCATAGCCGTCAAATCCCTTTCAGATTTTACAAAGCTCCACAATCTTCTTGGCCTCGGACAAACTTCCTTTGCCATAAACCACTTCCAGCCAATGTCTATGAATCAATCCTAAAATACAGTGGCAAAGGGAGGAGTTACTGTATTGACAACCTTTTACATACAATAACCGGTAGCTGGTAAAACCTGGAATGTGTCCAGCTTCTAGAATGGGAGTCTTCTTTCAATTGCATGATTGATAAAAAAATAGTCTCCGAGAATGGTTATGGTTGGGCTGGGAATCCACTGGCCATCTCAGAGGGTACCTGTTCCAGGGGTTACAGAACAACCTTGAAGGATTCCAGAACCCTGCCTCACACCAAATGGGGGTCATCGGCTGGGCTGACGGTAAAACGCGACGATATCACTGGGTTGGCCCCCATGGCCGACCTCGGTTTGATTGACAAGTCCCCTTTTCTTTTTGAGTCTTTGCCTTTGCTGTTTGCTCCTGGTAGAAAGACAGGAGTTTGGTGTAAGTAAGGGAATTACTGAATTATTGTACTCTTCCTAAACCATATACAGATATACTATACTAGGCCTTCCTTGTACATTCTGGGTGTACATTTTATTTTATAAAAATATAACTGACCCCAGGTACATAACATAAAACAACAAATAACAGCATAAAACAGTAAACATTATACAAAAATGTGTTAAACATGAAGAGATGGCATGTCATTAATTACTGTATGTGTACAAACATTATCTTGCTGAACCAAAGAATAAAAAACCCACACTTCGAAGTTAAAAATAAACTGTCTCCCTGCAAAGCTTTGAACTGTTCAACTCTGCAGACAGAGAGAGATCTTGAAAGCATCTAATTTTGGTGTTGATGCATTTATATATACAGTGTATAAAAAAAGCCAGGAGGAACTAAGCCAAAACTCTCATTATTTTGTAAAATGAAGCAATCAATGAGAGTGACTGAGAGCTAACTACTTCTGCAGAACAAATTAAAATATGTTGGAAAACAGATTTTAGAGGTACATTGTTGAGCACCAGATGTATGTCCCCACTCAATTACCCATTTCCTTACGTGTGGAAGAAAATTACGAAATATTAATCTTGGAGGTGAATATTTAGAAAAGGGGTGGTTCATTTCAATGGGTAGGTGTCAGATGGGAGCATCCAATGGATTTTTGCTGAAGTAGTATTTTAATCAGAAGAGTTTTATTGCCTCTTCAAAGTAAATTATGTACATTACATATCACTGTATGGTTTTCAATAGCAACAAGCATGCATACGTAGTACGAACCATGTAAATCAAATTTAGTGCTCTTGCCAGAAGCCGGAGCTGGACTGGTTGGGGTGGAACTAATTAGTTCACTGGTTGGAGTTTCCTGTTTCACAAACAGAGAGAAAGAGTCAGGGACTAAAACACCAGAGAGTACATGAAATATATTGACTGTTAAATATTAATGAGTAACTTTGGACTTAATAAATGAGGGGGAAAAACAAACAAATACCTGATCAAAGAGATAAACAGTGACATCATCAAAAAAGGACACGTTTCTTCCCCTGTCTTTTTCTTTGTCAATTGGTTCCCTTGGCGACTTCAGAAGACTCCTAAGCCCCACCCTTTTATCAACGTCTGTTTCCGTGACAACAATAACCCTCCTGGAGCCTTCATCTTCCTGCTCTTCTTCCTCATCTTCTTCAGGGTCACTTCCTGTGGACGCACCCCTCCGTCTTCCACTCCTGTCTCTGTGTAGCCCTCCCTCACCAAACCCACCCTTGGGACTGGAGAAGAGAGGTAGAGCAAGAGGCAGGGGAGGAAGGGAGAGGGAAAGGGAAAGGCGAGCCAGTTTGGCTGTTCGAGAAAAGAGAGGAGTATATAAAATACAGTAGTGAAAAAGAAATAACAGCAATCTATCAATTCAAACATGTAATTTATACACCTGCATTGCACTGTGGGGTACATTCACACACAGAAACTGTCTGGGTGTACCTTTCATTGCTTGGTTGGCCAAAAGCTGAGGGGGTGTAACTTCTGGCTGCTCGATCATAGTATGTAGTTCACTGTCAGTTGCGTCGGACTGACTCTGTTCTGAACTGGGTTTGGCGTCAGGCATCTCTTTGCTAAGAAACAAAAAACAGACTATCAAAACCTGTTATCCTCTACTTTTATCATGTGGTGATCTGCCATCATCCACCACAACTGTTTGATAAATGATATTATATAGCAAGAGCATACCTTCCAACATCTTTTACACTGATGGTGTCTCCACTCCCATCTAAGAGCTGGTCCCCCCATGGGCGGAGAATGACGCTATCACTCACCGTCGCCCCCCGAAAGACATTTGTTTTAACATTCTCACTGAGTGAGAACTGGAGTCTCTCCTCACAAACCTCAAGAAAGGGAAACAGGAGATCTTTGAAGCTATGAACATCTAAACTATATTCAGGAAAATGTAAAACAAGGCTAATGCTCACCTGCATCATTAATCCATTCTTCGTGGGCAACTTGGAAAGCGACCTCTGGTCCTTGGAGATAGGAGAATGACCGGGTGAAAGAGATGATTGGCCCTGCAGTTCATGTCTCTGCTCCTGAGGTGCAAGTCTGGACCCAGGTGGGTCATTGTGGACCGCCGACGGAGTCGACCTGGTCAGCCAGTCAGTGCTCTCTGAGATTTTGTCAGCCTCCTGTTTCAGTTCCACCCTCCTCTTCACCTCAGGGGTGGCACTCCCACATATATTATCCCCTTTATCATTCTCCCCAGAACCCTTAGCTTTCTGCTCAGGTGTCTTCTTTAAAGACTCCAGCAGCTCCAGATTCCCTAGGAAGAGGTCACTCAGGGTTTCTTCCTCATCTCCGGATATGCAGCATAGTTGCTCCAGTTTCTCAAAATCCTCGAGGGGCTCCTCGTCCAAATCCTTCCACTCAGAGATCAACAGCTCTGGGATAGAGTTGAGGGGACTATGGGGGAATGACGGCAGGGTGGTGGTGCTTTTCTGGGACAGGTTATTTCTGTCATCCTCTGACACAATGTTGGACATGAGGAAGCTCTGGTTCTGGATTTCATCTAAGAATACTGGAAGGGTTGGACGCATTGGTGAAAGGGTAAGGTTTGCAGAGATCCCTCTACTGTGGGTTGTGGTAGGTGGTAATGGGGGTGGCCCTGGAATATCAGTTTGAGGAGTAGGGGGCATTGGTGGGTTGCTTTCAGCACTGGAAAGGAAATCTGACTTTAAATCATAAAGGTTTATTAAACTGCTATCATCCTCTAATTCCACAACAGAAGGCGGGGGACTAGGAAAAGAATCATCCAAACCGTGCAGCCTATCTTCTTGCATGTCAAGGTCTATGCTAGGAGGAGGGCTAGGAAAGTCTACAGAACTGAACTGAAAGTTTTCTACACGTGGACCGGACAGGTCCACGCATGAGGGTGTCTCTTCCAAATCATTGGGACAAGACACAGGGTCAGATAGAAGGGGTACACCGCTCAAATCCTTCGCTGTATTTACAATATATACTATCTCTCCTCTTCCCTCCCCAACAAGCTGGCAAGTAACGTCAGCTTCTTCGATTTGTAAGCTTGGCTCAGTTGTTTCCAATCTTGACATCTCCGCCTGCGGTGTTCCAGTGATGCAGATAGATACACCCAAATGAATACTCTTTACTGTGGGAGCAACATGTTTGTCTCCTTCCAAGTGCTGTTCTTTCTCTAGATTATTTCCTATCGTTGCCCCTTCTTCCATTTGGACTTCACTGAGATGTTTCAATCTGTTGAAGTTCTGATTCACCTCTTCTTCAGCAGTGTCTCCTTCCAAGTTTTCTAGTAAAGATACAGTTTGAATTTCACTGTCTCTGCCCATCACACTTAGTAATGTGAACTGCTCCATTCCTCTTACAAAGGCCTCTTGCTCTGGAACTTCTAGGTTTTCAAGCTCAACCACTTGTTGATCACTTTCAAGATGGTGCTCATCTTCATTGTCAAAGCTGTCTGGATTTTCAATATTTTCCTCTTGCTGCACATCTATTGTCTGAGAAACTTGTTGGCCATGAATGTTAATGGCAAGAGGCTGTTTCTGGGACGACTCATCTTCGATGTCCAGGTAGGCTGCCTGTCCCTGTGTTTCATCATTACAAGTATCTTCGCTGTCTTGGAGGATGGCTGGATGAGGCTCGCTCCCAGCCAGTTCATCATTCTCCTCAGCCTCCCAGAATTCCCGGCCCACAATTAGCTGTTCCCTCTCCTCCCAGGCTTTTCCGAAACCTGAGAAGAATTCTGAACCAAGTTCTGCTTCCTGATTTCTGCTCTCCGGGGAGGCCCACTGGTCATTCTCTGATGGCCACAGGTGCAGGTCGCCCTGCTGGTAGCGATGACAGTCAAACTCCCCTCGTACCACTCCTCCTCCTCTCCCCTCGTCATCCTCCAGGGTGCACCACAGCTCTTTAGCCTTCAACTCCAGATCCTTAGATGACTCCCTGTCCACTGTCTCAGCAGACCCTTCCCTATCAAGAGACTCACTGTGGATTTCAACAGCCGTTCCTCTCTGAGGATATTTCTCCTTCATGGCATTACACAACTCTCCAGCAGCAAGCTGTTTCTCCGTCTCTGATTTGGCCTTCGCTCTCTCGTCTTCGCTCTCCTCTGAGTAACACAGGTTTCTCAGGCCAAGCTCATTGGCGTCTGTGTGCTGAATCTCCAGACCATGTCCCTCTTCGTCTTTCTCAGACTCTTCGGTGGTGTCTTCAGCCCAAAATGAACAGGCCTGTTTGCTCTGTTCTTTATTTGTGCTCTCCCCATCATTGAGGTCCAGTACAACTGGAACACCTTCACTAAGTTTTGCTTTGCTGGTTTGAATACCATAGAACCTAGATAGCCTGGATTTTTGGTTGTCATGATCGTCATCATCTACAAAATGATCATCTCTCTGTTCAATACCAGGAAGTTCTTCATCAACTACTAGTTTGTTATCGTTTGACTGAATGGCAGATATTTGATTTGATTTACAAATATCTGTAACTGCTGTAGTTTTAGAAAGTACTGTCAAGTCTTTGTCTGTGGAATCATGAAATCTAGAATCATTTGACTCCACATGAGATATCACACCATCTGTGTAATTATTTCCAATCTGAGCTCCATCACTGTATGGGAACCCTCGGAGTTGTTCATTCTCTAAATTAGAAAACAGCTTGGCTATGAATTCATTACTTCCCTTGGTTTGTGAGTTATCAGATGGTAGTCCTGGCTGTACTAGACCTTTTCCATGTGACTCTCTACTCTCATTCTGCAATATTTCAGAATATTTTCTCTGGTCTGACTCTAGTTTTGCTTCATGTTCTACTTCATTTAGAAGGAGATCGATCCCCCTAATACTTGATTTGTGTCCACTCTCAGTGCTCTGAGAGACAACTTTGTCATTAGTATTCTGTTCAAGAACTGTCTCCCTTTCATTCTCAATGTCAATTCCCTTATTCGAAATCCCCTTAAAGGGACTATTTTTCCTGTTTTCACCATCATCCTCCACCTCTGTCTTCTCTTCTATTCCTGTCAATGCCCCCCTCTCTCCACCTCGTCCGCAGCCTGGTCTGGTCAGACTCAGTCCATCACTGCTCCTCCTGCTCAGCCCGTCTCCTTCCCATTCGTTATCAGAGAAGTAAGCAGAGTCTCTGTGCGGGGTTTCTGTCCCCAGCTCCCTCCAACAACATGGATCACTTGGTGTCAAACAGTCGGCTGAACTGGATGTCAAAGATGACAACAATGAATCTGAGGGGGTCAAGGCGGAGAGAGAGATGTCAGAGGATGGGTTCCAGTCTGGAGTGGTGGGAGTGGCAGCAGGGCTCTTTTCACTTGGATTTGACCTTGCTTCTTTGTTTAGTTGTGAATTTTCACTGTCGATTTCTAAATGGCTTTCAACATTTTTGTTATGTGACTGACCATTAGAACAGTGTGATGTGTCGTACTTTTTTTGACTGGCACAACCTTGTGAACTCTCTGATCCATCTCCCTTGTGGTTTTTATATTCAGTTCTATATGCTCTATCTGTTTCTGATCTCTCTGTCTTTGAGTCATGGCCCCCAGAATTGAAAATGTTATCAATCAATTCCTTCTGACATCCTGCCCCTGTATGTTTGAACTCAGCATCATCTTTCATTATCTCCCAATTCCTGTTCCCAACTGTATTCTGATCCCTGCTCTCTGTCTCATCTATTGAAATATCTGATTCACTGTCACAGGGTTTCTTTTCATTTTCTTTCATTTCTGCAGAAAAACTGTTCTGAGATGTCAATTCTCCAGCAACAC
>JACXGI010000184.1:92517-110034 GCA_016801175.1 Esox masquinongy | reverse complement strand
TTGAGAGCTCCACCTGTTTAGCTTTTTGTTCTTCTCTTACAGGTAAGGCTGGACCATCTGAAAAGTCCTCCTCTGGTTTCACACTGTGGAATGTTTGGTCAAGCAGGTGGCTGTTTTTGGGCATTACCTTGGAGAACACTGAGTTACCAGGCTGGGACTGAGCATTTGGGTGAGAGCTTATGTTAGCAGTGAGATCTGTGGGTGTTCTGGATGAGTTGTTGAGGCAGATCCCATCTGTGGCACATTCCTCTTCCAATTTGACTGATGGTTTATTTGGTCCTATTTGCAATACAGGGATCTCAGGCCGTATAGTGACTTTTATTTCACTTTTTTTAGCTCGCTTGGTGACTTGCGCATAAATCACCTCTGGTGCTATGCCGTCTTTGCCTCTGTTTGATGCTCTTATTGAGCTCTCTGATTGGAACCGGATGGTCTGAGAGGAATCAGGATCTATGCATATTGACTCGTATTCTGGTGACATTGGAGTGGGGGATTGAGATGAGTCTTCTGCATGCTTGTTGGAGGTGGTTGCATTTTGTCTTGATATTATCTCTGTCAAAAAGGTCTCTGCTGACTGAATCTCCTTTAGGAACTCCTCTCTGGTCATCTCTGCCTTCTGTGTCTCCTTCTCAATCTCCTTTAGCTCTGACTCCTGCCTCCCCAAGGTCATTTCAGATAGGAGGGACCGGGATCTCTTCATACCCCTAGAGTATGCCTCCTCTGCCTCTGCATACGATGGGAGGCCAGGGGCGCAAGTGTAGGGGCGCGACCTAGAGGTAGGAGGATGAAGGAACTTAACTGGATCTTTTTCCAGATCTTCTGTGTCTACGTCCATCCTTCCTGTGTTGATCTCCGTGAGGAATAGATCTCTTTGAATGGAACCTTTCCTCACCCGCTCTTCCTGTGTCCTAGTGTATCTGTCAGGCCCACATGTCCGTCCTGCAGAGCCCAGCTCCGTAATAAGCGACCGAGACCGGCGCATCCCTCCTCTTAAGGGCTGGAGGAAGTTCCCCACCCTCCTCTCATCTCTCTTCTCCTCCCTCTCTCCCTCCCATAAGGTCTTCCCCTCCTCGGACTTGGCATCATTTGCTTCTGAAACGCTTGAGATCTCCGTCAGAAACAGGTGCATGGGGGATTTCTTAGCATCTGACATGCTATCCCCCTGCAATTCTGCGTCCTCCCTCCAGATGGCAGGCAGGATGGTGGCGAGGCGTGACTGGGTCCTCTTCATGCCCCTGGAGAAGAGCTCGGCTGTGGCCGGGTCGGCATCCTCTGACAGGCTAGAGGTCAGGACAGTCGCCCCTGCCCCACTGGGTTTCTCAGGGGACATAAAGGGAGAGTCATCCTCATCTGAATAGGTGGGACTGGAGGACGAGTGCCTCTCAATTCTGGGCACCACAGAGTCGGAGCGTGGTATGTTCCGGTACACAGGGCGAAAGACGTTCTGGCGTCGTACAGGAGAATCAAAGTCTTTAGAATTTGATGTTCCCTTCGAGTTGTGCAACGATGTTGCACGCCTTACGCCGCCTTGTCGGTCGGAGTAGTCACAGGTCAGTGGGTCTCTTTGAGAGGACATCTGCATCTTGCTGTATCTGGAGTAGCTGTCTACACCATAGCTGTGATACAGGCCCCTTTGGGACTTGTAGTGGGGTGGGAGAGGGGGCGGACACGTTTGGGGAGCTGGGTAGATAGGGTGGCTAGATTGTGGTAGGGAGGGAGAGAGAGATGGGGAAGGAGGCATGGTCTGACGAGGACGGTAGAATCCCAAGTGATCATATGTTGATGGCGGGCAGCAGCCCATTAGAGGGTCCATTGTTTCTATCTTACCACTCGTGGAATAGTGACCAAGCCCAAGCCCTACTCGGCTGTATCCCAACGGGGGGGCAGGCAGGGGCCGAGAGTGGAGGTGGTTCCCCGAGGAGGTTGACATTGAACGGGGCTTTGGAGGGAGGACAGGGGCCTGAGAACCAGCGGAGGGGGGCCTTTTGTCTCCTTCACCCCCCTCCTCCTCTTCCTCATCGTCATCTCCTAAATCCACCACTGAGAAGTCAGTCACCCTACTGGAGGTGTCTTTGAACTCTGCCATCCCAGTGTTAGGCACCCTTAGCTGGACCTCGCTGGATCTGATGGTCTGGATGGATTTCCCACCTCGCCCAGTATACTCCTCTTCAGAACTGTACGGCGCCCGTTCCTTCCCCAGCATTCCGCTGCGTATCTCTACGAGCTCCAGATCTCCCGGACACATTGATTCGGAGTGGAAAGTGTGCCCTTTCCCTTTCAGTGACGGGGACTTATCCTGAGGGGTGTGTTCCTCCAGTCGGATGTAGTACTCGCTGGCAAGGGAGGGACTACGGGCACTTATCACAGGGACGACAGTAGGTGTGTCCAGGGATTGTCTATGGGAAGTGTTGGCAGTCGGAATTGGCTGGGGAGGAGGAAGTGGTTGGTAGCCCCGCCTCGCATGGGCCTTCTCCCAGAAGTACTCAAAATTTAACCCTTTACTGGTCTCTGTGACAGTTAGGATGTCATCTAGTTCTGTGGAGGAGGGTGTAATGCAGTTCCCAACAGGGTCCAAAAGGGGGTAGGAGTTGCCCCTGTCCTCTCTCCCGCACTCCCGCTCTCTCTGTCGTTCATTTGCTGCAGCCTGGAAGGCTGGAGGACGGAGAGAATTCCACCGTCTCTCAAAAGACTCCTCACTCTCTCCTCCTCTTCTTCCTCTCCCCTCCTCATACTCCTCATCCTCATCCTCATCATCTTCTTCTACACTCCTTCGAGACGTCCCTCGCTCAGCGGCCAGGAGGGAAGAGAGAAGGAGGAATACCTCAGCGATTGAGGGTCGTTGGGAAGGAGGGAGCCAGCAGGACTGCATGATCTCATACCTTAGAGGAAAGAGATGAGAGATTCATATTGCATGTACTGAGGTACCTCATTGAATGTGTTACATTTCAGATATCCAGAATTTTAAAAAGAACAGCAGCACACTATTTTAAAAAGACACAATCCATCTCCTCATTCAACTCAAATCCATTTAAAACTAAAAACATTTCAATTGGTTCAAAACATTTTTGAAAAACTAAACCTCAACTGGAGCATTGACTAAATGACTAAAACGTAAAACATTTAAATTCAGGTATGAAGGAGGGTTGTGGCCGTTAGATGGGACTAACCTTAGATGGGCATATTGACGAACTTGTTGTGAAGATAGGAAGTACTATGTTAAAAAAGTTTTTTGTCACAAAGACTAATTTTACAATTTATTCAGGTTCTGGGTCTAGTTCCATCTTTGCTACTGTCCAGCAGTGTTGTTTGTGTGAACTAACAAAGCCACAACCGGTAGTTGGTTGAAAAGACATATTCGGGTGAAATTGCCCTCACCTTGGGTTGTGTCTGAAAGCCACTTGTGTCTTAATCCATGATGACTTGTTGTTTATTTCTAGCTTAATTAGCATTGTCAAAATGAATTAACTAATTCCATTGCAAGTGGAATCTTTCTTGAAATAACTTTGATGGCATTGTTTACTTCAGTTGATCTTTTCTTTCCCGCAATAATTCTTTTCTAAAAAATTATTGATTTGAATTTCATTCATGCTAACTATGTTTACCTGTCAGTTATGTTCACAAATCAAATCGATTTCCTGTCATAAGGGCAAGTATCTACTTGTATCACTTGGTAAACACCATCACTTAGCAGGTACTACCTGGCTACATTAGGGATGTATTGTCAATTCTAAGTAAAATAATTCCAGTGGCTATTTTAGCAATATGCAATTTAATTTATAGATGCTAACGAAACAAATTGCTAAACTTTATTTGAAGTGTTTTCTAGGAAGTCACCACTTGCAATGCATCTTTTGCTATAGCGGTCCCACGGTTCACATTCATGAATTTTGATTATGCTAACTATGCTAAATACAGGCTGGGGAGAAAGTAAACAATGTCTTGTTGTTGCTTATGACACAGACAGCCTTCAGAAACAACGCAAGGCATGGGGAATATCATCAAAATATGTTGTTGTTGTTTTTTTTTACAAACTATGCCAGCAACAGCATGCAAGTTTCTCATTCTTAGTTTTGATGGTTGACGGGAGAGACAGCTTCTCTTCTAATTTTTATGTGAAATAACACTGTAACAAAGAGTTGCAACTGTTCCCAGACTCAAATACCATATAGCTAATATACCTATATATACACCACTAGACATGCCACCAGAGCCTCATCACCTTCCCAAGTCGAAAACAAACTAAGGGCAACGCATACTATTGTACAGAGCCATGACCACATGCAACTCCCATCCTCAATTACTCAAGGAACCAGAAAAAATATCTTTAAAATACTACTAAAACAACACATAATGGAACAACAAGGACTGTAAAAACACAAGCATTACTCACAATCTAAACAATTTCTTTAGTTGTGATGTGTTTTTGTTGTAATACAAATGTGTGCGACTGTTCTGGTCTATCATTGTATGACTGTTTTGTCTTAAGCTATGTTTAGGCTGCTTCTTTGGCAGTAGGTTATCGAGATCCAAATAATTACAAATCTAAAAGAAGCATATAAAGACATGATACAAGACAACATGAGAAAGAAGTGTCTCACTGACCAGTAGTCAGCGTGGGAGAGTTTGAGTCGTGGCTGGGCTAGGGTGATCTGCCTCTCTCTGATGACGAAGGTCAACACTTCTTCATCACTAAGGTGTCTGTGGGGCTGAGAGCCAAACTCAAACAGCTCCCAGATCACCACCCCAAGGGACCTGGCAGAGGATGAGATAGGAAGGAGCAAATTTAAAAAAGGGACATCAGATTGAGAATTGAGGGATGGAGAAATAATTACATTTGATAGGGAATATGAAATAGTACATAAAGCTAATTGAAATACTCAGGTCTGGGTACTTACCACACATTGCTGATCTTGGTCTGGTCAGTGACTATCAGAGATCCTCTGTACTCCTCCAGCAGCTCTGGGGCTATCCACCGCAGAGGAATCCAAAGCTTGTCTGGTGTTAGATAATAGTCTTCCTACACACATACACACACACACAGTTAGACATGACCTTGATATGCAATACTGTGGTATAACCAGTCCACACACAAACACACACACACACATTACCTTGTAGTGGTTGTGCGATAACCCATAGTCTCCAATTCTGACAGTGAGGTCGGAGGTAAGAAGACAATTCCTCAAAGCCAGGTCACTGAAGCGAGAGAAGAGTTCTATTCCATTTTGATGTCAACGGCAATAATAAACTGTTATGATCAATAATGTACCAATCACTGGAGCAATTGGAACACCACGGGAGCCAGACAGAGAGGATATGATGTCACAGACCTGTGGATGTAGTTGTTCTCATGGAGGTGCAGCAGGCCAGAGGTAATCTCAAATGCCATCCTCTGCAGGGTCAGCAGGTCCCGGGTCAGAAGGTCCGGGGTCATCCCATCTGACTTCCTCTGGGCTCTCAGGTACCTCTTCAGATCGCCCTGGGAGGACATCACAAGTACAATTCATTCATTAAACTATGTCATCCTATAATTTATGTAATCCTGATCTGTTATTAATTAGAATAACAATTAAAGGAGCTCTCTGGACACATGATCATCCATTTGTGATCAATTTACAGCTGAAAAGTCCCATCTTGCAAACAAATATTTGGTTTAGATAATAATAAATAAATAAATAAATATTTAAAAGTGAAATCCAGTTCTAACCTAAAAACAGAAAGGAATACATCTCCCTCCCCAAACGACCTGATACGCCCTTGAACCTCATTGTGATTGGGATTGTGGTTGCTGGTGTTACACACTGAGAAGGGGGAGGTCACTTTATAAAATGGTGAGCTTTTGGAGGAGCTTGTCAATTTTGTTGGGTTTATCATGTAACCGCAGTGCACCTTTAAGATTTTCATACTATGAATGAACATATAAAGACCTCTATATTGAGTACATTTGTAAATGCATGCTGTAAATCATGTCCTCTCTTAAGTGTTTTCCTGAACTTGGATGTCCTCAAATGCAGAAGGAGAATTGATAATGAGTTCTTATCATTAGAGAGGACTTACTGGTGGTTGACCAGGAGAAAAAGGGATGTGTGTTTCAGTGTACAGAAGACTTACAGAGGCAGGTGTTATTCTGGAAAAGGGCTATAATATTGAGTCTCTGCCCTCCTTGGTAGTTAATTGATCTGTTTGAATCACTGATTTGCCAGAGTCCAATAACTTGTTTTGGCAGTTCTCAGTCTGTCTCTGATTAAAGAGCCAAAATAAAAGTAAACCAACAGACAGAGCAGGTCTTAGAGCTGGAATCCACTTGGACAAAAGACACTGTACTTTTTCCTCAAATGCGATAGTGTGAAATGTTGCAGTACAAGTACCTACATGTTTATTTGGTAAGGAAACTAACAAAACATGATTCCATGTATAAAAGCTACAGTCGGATGTTCATTGATTAATTGATCCATTTGAATGATTTGTTTATTGACCAGTCACCAGAGAGACCAATCACCTGGGTGGTCAGGTATTAATCACTCTGATTGAAATACAATAAAAAAGGAGAGGAGTAAATGTGTTATTTCCTAAACACAATGCACTCTGAACCTGGTCAACAGCGTGCAATCCTCTTCTTCTCTATTCCATATTAGTAGAAATACCAACAGGCCTCTCAGGGTTATTCTCACCAGTTGACAGAACTCCATGACCAGCAGAAAAGGAATGCTCTCACTGCATTGACCCAAACACTGAAGGATGTTGGGATGTTGGAGACTCCTGAAGGCAAGAAAATAGAGGGGGGGTGATGAAACAGAGGGGGGCAATGCAGCAGAGGACATACAGTTAAAGCGAGCAAGAGAAGAAGAGAGAAGGGAATAACATCTGGGTGTCTTTGTTTGAGTGTGTTTACTAAGGTAGTTGTGTTAGTTAGAGTGGAGAGGGGGCAAAAGAAAAGTGAAGACTGAACTAGAGAGAGAGAGAGAGTGAGAGAGAGAGAGAGAGAGTAAAAGAGAGAGAGGTGACAGGAAGATGAAAGAGAAATGTGTGTTTCTATTTGTGAATTCCGAAAGAGAAACATGTTTCTACATGTGAAAGAGAAAGTTACAACCGTGTATATGAGAGAATTCAGCTGTAATCTTAATCCAAGTTGAGCACAATATATAGGTCAGACCAGTAGTCACCTAGTTTTAACACTGCACCACTTGTCTGCAGCATACAGTCTGACTAGTGGCATCTTAACATGACACACAGCAATACAAACACTTTTAAAAATAGCACAAAATCAATCAAAGGCCAAACAAATTGAGAGTTTGGGTGTTCATTGGAATGTTTAGGTAAATGTGATCTATTTGTATGAAAATGTCTGATGTCACAAAATGGCTGCCAGAGTGTGGCCAATTTCTCTGACCTGTATGGCTCAGACTCAGCCAAGAACTTCCTTTGCTCCAGAGGGCTGGCACTGACCCGCAACTCCTTCACCACGGCCTGGGAGGAGCTGCAGTCACACAGCACCTCCGCAAGGATCACCTGAGGGAGAGACAGAATGAAGGAAGGAGAGGGAGGGATCACAAATGTAGTAGAGTTCGTAGAAGATATGACTCATGAGAACTGGTAGGTAGCCAAAATTAGATTTATTGTGAAGCTGTTAAAAGGATGTCTTAAAGGAAATATGGGTGGTTGAGATCCATTTGGAAGATCTGTCAGATCCAGCTAGCACCATTAAAAGATCACGTCAAAATTAAATATGTATGAGTTGCTGATCTTACCTTTCCAAACCAGCCATTTCCTATCTCCTGAAGGTAGTTGAGAGTGTGCCTCCGGAAGCACTTAGACTTGGAGTCTTTGGAGACAGAATAGGGAAGAGATAGATGAAAAAATTCTGAGACACATCAGGCTTGCTAATATTCATACATTATAAACTGCTATCAGCTCAGATAGAGAAGAACGGGGCCTTACCTGAGCCATCCTGCAGGGCAGGGCAGTTAGCTCTGTCCCTGAATGGGAGGGTGTAGACCTCGGGTAGAGAGGGGCAAGAGGAGAGACTGTCCTCCTGGGCGGGACTAGAACCCCCCGAACACTCCTCACCCTCTGCATTGTCAAACTCCTGATAGGACAAGAAAGAACAATGGGAGGGTGAAAGCTTTAGGTACGCTGTAATCTCCAAATGTAGTGATCAGAACATCAACCCAGGTCTTGGCAGTATGGTCAGCATAGTTTTTTCAAGCTAATACACTCGATTCACTGTGTCAGTGGCTCTTGAATCAGATGCATTAGTTATTGACTGGTCTGGCTCTGCAGAGTCACTGTGACGGGATGGTAAGAGGTGCACCTCAACAGTCTGAAGTACTTCATATTTGTAAAGAAACTGGGCGGGTTCAAAACACCTCGCTATTTGTCAAACACATTATCACCTTCACCTTACTGACTGAGGTTCTATCAGTTCATTTGAGCGTGGCTCTCCACTTTAAAACATTTATATGCACCCAGTATGCAAAACCAATCTGGAATTATAATGAGCATACCTTTGTAGTCCATTTTTTTATTTAACAGAAGAAAGGGGACCCCTAATTTTCTGGCTCATGTGACATCTGTGATACTGTGGTAAAACGGGTTATGGGACATTACTCAAATAAACAACGGACCAACCAAACTTCACAGATTCAAAGACAATGGATCCATAGACATATGGTTCAAATACTAGGGATCCTGACTTCCCCTGCTTTAATGGGTCATTCCATGACAAATCATGACTTTCCCATATGCTACAAAATGGTTACAGCCCTCAATGTTCTGGTCTTCCCCAACGGCTCAGGTCTAATTTCTGTCCTTCATCTATTAATCTACACAACATGCATGCAGACAGTGCAACACAATAGACAAGACGTGTGAATAAGTCTCTTACATGATGGAGACTTACATTGAATCCCACTCCTCCCCTCTTACAGCACAGACAGGTGAGGAGCAGTAGAACAAAGGAGACGAGCCCAGAGCAAGAGATGAGAATGACGACGTAAGGCGGAGGAGAGAGAGACGCAGCCCTGGATAGAGAGACTGAAAAATGGAGGGAGAGGATAGAAGAGAAACAAGTTACTCCAGTTAATTGACTTGGTGGTGCTTCCTGAGGGAAACACGGTTGTAATGTTAGAGTGTTGGTGAGTGAATGAGCGAGTGGGGAAAAGAGAGGCTGGAGAGAATCGGGTTGAAAAGGGTTGAAATCTTTGTTAAATATTGAGGTTGAGGAGGAAAACCACTGGAATTGTTTCAGTAGAGGTACGCTTGAGACAAAGCAGAGGATCCCCAATAAACAACTGTCATGGGGATTTTGGGAGAAGCAGGAAAAGGAAATCAACTTTGGAAGAAAGTCAGGACACCATCTTCGGAATCAATAAAAGAGAGGAGAGATCGGAATTAAAGTTAAATTCAGGGAAGTCTACCATTCTGGATAGGAAAAAAAGGGGAAGGAGGCAGGAAGAGGGATTAAAAACAATATTACTTCTAGAAAACACAGTTGAAAAGCAGGAGAGGGGAGGAATAGTAATTTTGGGTAAATTGCTATTGGGAAGGGTTGGAAAATTGGAAAATAATCACTCAAATCAAAGAGCTTGGCTACTTGGGTGTGAAGGAGAAGGTTGGGCGTTTTTTTTAATATTTGTACCTCAACTTGGTCGTTTTTTGAGGAGCGAACCATCTGTGAAAAAGAGAAGGGGGAGGGCAGGGTGGTTAAAAAACCCTTTACAGCAGTGGTTACTATTTAATTGATTCTTGAACCTGTAAAAATTGAAACCTCTATCTCAACAGTTTATTACAATTACATATAGATGAAATTGTAGTCATTAGTATTGTTTCCCCAATCAGTATCACTATTACATTCAAGTTATGAATTGGAAAACCAAATGTAATTTCTCCATCTTTTTCATAAGCTCATTGATTACCAAAAGCATGGTATGAAGATTCATCAACAGTCCCCTAACAGTCCTCAAAAAGGGCTTAATTGGTGTATACCCTATTTGTAGATCAATGAGTAGACCTAAGTGTGATTAACAATTTTGGCACAGCCTCTCTTCTGCTTCCCACAAGACTCCAGTGTTCACAAATCTTGCAGAGATGTCCAACAACATACTGAAAGAGAATTTAATCACAAATGTTTTTCTGATCAATGGAATATTTTGTTTATTAAGAGTGGGAAATTCAAGTTACATGACGTTTTGAGCACTGCATTATAAATGCAATCATTTGTCATTAAAATTAGCATTAATATGTAGAGCTCAGAAATGATATATTGTGTCCAAAGTCTGCTTGGGTCAAAATACACTGACCTCCATGGAGGCCTACAATGTTGTGTGCCATGTTTTTCAAACAACAAGAGTTAATGTCATTTATAAGTGAGAAAAGTCCAGATTTTGAATTTTGTAGAAAGAAAAATGTATTATTGGTTAATCATGAATGTATAGTAATTTCCTCAACTCATGCTGGACTGGACAGCAAGCTATGCCAGCCTTAGGCCCGGTAGTACAATACATGGGAAACTAATAAAAAGAAGGAAAAGGAAAAACGTGTCAAAAACGCAAACATTTTTACATGAGACTTTAAAATGTCAGAATATTTAATGTAAGCTTTCCATTAGCAGTAGATATGCACAATTCCTAGGCGAATCTATTCTTCTATCCCTAGACAGCGGTCCAGACAGACACTGCATATAAATAGGAACACAACCAATAGCAGGGGCCACCAGCTTCGGTGCCAATAGCTCTTATCAAAACAATACACCACAACACCATGACAGCAGACAATACACAAACAAAACACTTCGCAATGCCTAAAATACAGGGGACCAAATAAAACTGATGGAGGGGATTTAAAATGAAAATTAATTGTAATATTTAAAGCCAAATGTACATAATGCCACCTATAAACATGACTACGATACAGTAATCATTCGTCGAATTCCTGTTTTGACATGCCATCGATGTTATTGACCGTATAGCAACGAAATTGGGTCGCATTGCAATCTGAATTCTCCAACACCGCTATTGATTAAGCTACCTGATGATAATAAAACGGCCATTGTCTTTCTGACTTCATCTCTTGTGTTATACAGTAGCTTATAGGCCCAGGCACGTACGTAACAATATAAATCAAAACAGATTCAATATTTTGTATTATTGTTTTAATGCTGTGTCAGGGTGCTTCGGCCGTAATATTTCCCAATGCCTATTCTTAAACCTCTCATCCACCCCCCCACCCACCCCACACCCCCCACCCCCCGCCTTCCCCTCTCTTCTTTCTCCCAGCATCAATATAATTCCATCCCACCGTCACCACTCATACCGTCTCTCTGCGGGGCTCCAAGGGCTCTCTCCGGGTTGAAGTACGACAACATCCCCGCCAGCACTATCACCCAGCAGTGTCGTCGCATCGTCGCGGGATCCACCACGGCACAATCATTCGAGCGATGCTTTCGGTCTAGTCTCCTGGTCTAGCGCTGTCTTCACCGCTAATAAAGAACGTCTCCTTGTTGTGTTCCCCTCTTCCCCTCCTCCGTTTGATCCCCCTCTCCTAATCCGCAATTAAACACGGAGAAAGGCTCTTTTGTGCATCCCGTCCAGCCAACCCAATCCGGCGCTCATCAAATCCAGAACCGTTACATCAGTAGTCTCACCGCAAAACGGTGATGAAAACAACAAATAACACCATCCGCTATTCGTGAGGTCAAACCATCCGCTATTTCTCCCGTTTTTTCTCTTACCCTTCCGACACCAGCGTGTGCGCCTGTAGTATTTTTCTCCCGTTTAACGTCGGCTTGGCTACGTCAGACAAAACGAGCTTGCATTATTATGGTTCGCTCGTCGATCTGTGCGAGTGCGTCGGTCTCGCTTGTACACGCTGCTGTGTTGGGTTCGTTTTCTTTTGCGCTGCTGGGTCTGTGATTGCACCTGCTGGACCGTTTTATTTATGATACTGGCGCAACTAAGTTTTGCAACATAATCTCTAGAAATTGTTATAATTACATTTTGGGTGGGTGGTGCAAGTGTATGGTGTATATGAAGAAGTCCTAAGCTAAATAATGGTCTTAACATAAGACAGAACTAGGATATTCATGATTATGTGGCCATTTATTTGGCATGCTTTACATTTTCATGGAATTAAACATATGAACATACCTATGTAATGTATTATAGTTACACAAACCACATTCAGTCTACAGCAGACAGCCTAGTCAAAGAACAAATGCCTGGTTACAAACACCCCCAGAATTGTCACTTTCTATAATCAGAAACAAATATTTTTTTTACCGACATTAATTGGCATCATTACATTTGTGACACAATATTCCCTTCTCTAGTAGAACATTAAAACATTAAACACAAATGCTAAATAATGGGAAGTCTGAGGAAAATTAAATCCAAGTATTGACTTTTGTCATCATTTTGTAATTTAGGTAATCTTTCTCTTTAAAGAGTAAACCAAAACCCAACTGCAGCCTTTGTAATGCTCCATCACATATATCAAACAAAAATATGAACTGAGCATGTGAAGTCTTGCTCCCATGTTTACTCAGCTGGAAAACAAAGGTAGCCAAAACGTTCCATTCTCATAAACACCTTTATTTCTTATAAATGTGGTACACAAATTTGATTATATCCCTATTAACGATATCCCTGTTAATGAGCATTGCCCCTTTATTTATATGAACTGTAACTCAGCTTAATTATTGAAATTGTTGCATGTTGCATTTCTATTTTTGTTTAGTATAAAAAGCAAAAAAGCACTCAGGTGAAAAGTTTTAAGGGGGGGTATTCATAAATATTTATAACGGGGCGTGTAAAATGTTTGAGCCCCACAGGGATTCACATTGAGGGAGTTTATTTACCTGTCCCGGGATCCCACTTAAAGCATGTTTCTGTGTAATTACATTCATTTTGGAACCGGGGCGGCACCCCTGGCTGTACGTCTATATCCAAAGCACTGACAACACAAAGGAATAACCTTCCAGTCTATCTAGATGAAGTCTTCTAAGTTTCACATATTAATAAATGTATCTTGGATGCCGCAATGTTCTGTGTGTTGCCCAGACAAAAACACTGCATGATGTATGACTTTAGAAGATGCCATCTCTCCAGGCATCTCTGTCTTTCCTCTGCCTCTTGCGGGCCAGCTCTGGGAAATAGGCGCTGTTGTACGGCATTTCCCTCTCCTCCATCTCCCTCGGTCTCTTCTCTTTTCCGGTTCCATTCCTCTGATCTAGCAGGGCTTGGGCTCTCCTCCTCTCCTCTGCCTCTCTCTGCAATCTCTCCGCTCGCAACTTTTCAATAGAGCTGGGAAACAGAGAACAGGTTGTTACAATCAACTATGCATGTTTATCTGAAGGCTCAGTACAGCTGATTGTGCACTTGTCCACTTGGCTCAGTGTACTTGATCTCTTACTTATGCACCCAAGTGAAGTGAACCCTTTCAAGGGGCTTAAGCTTAAGCCAAAGCTAACTGTTTTTAATGATTGATCAAAGACATGCCAAACACCCCCCAAGCATACAGATAAGGATACAAACTGCATGTGTTGGAATCCACAGACACATCATCTCAGAAAACAGTCCATCTGGTTACCTTTCTCCTCCAGCACTTGTTCTCTTCTCCCTGCTATTCCTCTTCTTACTCTTGTGCTCTTTTCTATCCTTCACCGCCAGAGCTTTCTTCATCTCTCTCAACGGGTCCAGCATGTCTTTCAGTCGTTTGTCTCTCTTCTCCTTCTCCTCTTGGGTGAGTGTAGGCCTCTTTCCTTTGTTGTCTTTCTCTTTTTCCTTTTGTTTTTTCTCATCTTTGTCTTTCTCTTCTTTTTCCTGGCCTGTTTTCATGTACCAGGGTGTTACCTCTGTCCCGGGTTGGGGGCCTAGAGACACTAGTAGACCGATGGCACGTTCCTCACGCTCCTGCAACCACAGAAAAATACAATTAGATTATTAATAGAATTTTGAACATGCTCATTCAAAGTCTTAGTCCGTAGTGAAAGGAGTAAGAACTAGGCATCATATTTGGTGCACCATTTGGAAATTCAACGGTTTAATTCAAATTACGGCTGGGTGATATCAGCAATCACTGTATCGTGATAAGTGGACCCAATTACTGCGATAACAATATATATCGCAATAACTTTGTGTTAAAAAAGGCTGAGTACAATTGTGCCATATTTCAATGGAGTTAAGACATTCTGCTAACTAAATTAGTGTAATTAACAGAAAGAAGTACCTTGATAACTAAATATATTGTTATCGAGGTAATTGGGTCCACTTATCACAATACTGATTTTTGTTGATCTCGCCCAGCCCTAATTCAGATCTTATACTTTCACCCTTCTATTGACGTGCTAAGCATCAGTACACTGAACTGTTCAATGGCACCAAACATTCATTACAATAATGTACACTCTCAATTGCCAACATGGCACCAATTTAAATTCAAAAAATTAAACTGAGTTGGCAGATCTCTGTTGAGAAATGGCTCCAGACTAAATTAACCAAGCACTAGTTTTCGCTTGCTAATGTCCTCTAGAGAAAACCTCTTTGAAGTGGAGATAAACAAGCCAACAGAGGTAAACATTTATATGAAGAGGAATGCAAAACCAGTATGTGCACAAATAAACTTGGTTTCAAGACGGGGGGAACCTTAAAGAATGATAGCAGGTTCACCTTTTCGTCTTTCTTTTCTTTGAGGTACTCCACATTTCCTTTCTTCTCTGCTGACTCCTCTAAAGGAAATAGATTGAGATGTTCCACAACTCCTGTGTTCCCCTCCCCTCTCTCTCCATCACTCCATCCTCCAGACAGTTGAAGGGCAGCTCGTGACTTCTGTCTCAGGTACTCTGTTCGAGCCTATAGCAAAGAGGTTACTTAGGTTACTTACCTTCATAACATTCAGTAGCAATATAGAGTTAAAAAATACAGACATTTGTTTTCACTTTCATGTCTAGATTCTATTTTAAAATGTCCTTGAGTAAAGCATTTATCCATACAAATTGCATACATCATAATTCCTGTCTCCCAAAATAGGTTGGGCTGTTACAGTACTACTTCAGACCATTCAAAATTATTAGAAAATGTATCAATCTGCAATTTTGGGGGTGGTGGAGACGTCGTTGCTATGGATACCTCCTGCTCTGCTCGCTCCACACGGCGTTGGACCTCACGTTCCTCTTCCGCGGCTTGTGCCTCGTCACGACGCACGCGCGCGACGTTATCCTTGTTGCGTACATGCCAACTCTTCTTGGGTAGAATATTCATTTTCCTTCTGAAGTCGTGTTTTTATGTTCTAACAGGACTTCTGCAGTTAAACAAAAATGTTTGAAAACAAAGTAACATACACGGACCGCTGTTGTTTGTGAATCCGCTGGTCAATTTGCACCAAAATCAAGGTTTCCAACGTTTTCGGCTGGGTAGTACAATATACTTACTACTAGCAGCTAATCAAGCTTCTTTCGTACTGTACACATTATAACATTTTTGAACCACATAATTGATTCAGATACTAGGTTTCGTACAGATGTTACCACCATAATAAGACATTTGGATAAAATCGAAGAAAAACATATTCTAAACACATCTGATCGGTAGCTAGCTAAAATAATTCAACCAAAACATTCTTCAGCCCAAACCGGATACTCATCCACAACGTAACGGAGTTTACGTAACGGAGTCTTCGCACGTGTCAGCAGGGGGCGTACGTTGCATCCAGTCAGAATATTTCTCCATTTATTTGAGATGAATTTAAATATACTGTACATACAGAGCTGAATACATTGTCAAATTAAAGAACATTGAAAAATGATTAGAACACAGTGTTTAAATACATTTTAGAAAAATAAACACATTTGATGTTGTGAAGGTGGTTGTGAGGATATAAGGGGATTGAACATTGAAATGTATGTTTCAGTTATACTTAAAAGGGAGTAATAGGTTAAAATATTTTTTATTCTTTAGAGTTAACCCCACTGTAATCTCCAGAAAAACTGCTGAAGGCTGGATTTCAAACCATAATACAGCAGAACATGCTACAGCAGTCACTTTCTATGTACATTGAATGTACATTAGCATTTTTTAAAATGTATCCACTTATAGGCACTACAACACCTACATTTATAATATTTAAGATTTCTATTCATACTGTCCATATTCCCATTTCTACATTATCTGGAACTGCTTCTAGTCACTATTGTTATGTATATATTTTATATTTTTATTTTTTGCTATTATTTTTGCTTTATATATTTCTTAATTACTGCGCAGATGTTGCATGCCATGTCACAAGAATTAAATTGTGCAGAATGAAGCATGTTATTTGGTGCACTTGACAAATAAAAGACTTTGACTTTCACATGTGCACCGGAGGCAAGGCTTTCAGAGGAAGAGTCAAGGGTGCAAGAAGTCAGTCCAAAATCAGCCCCTTGGGTTTCTATGGGCTTATGCCTTTCTGCATTTCAGACAATGCCACCTATAGTTAGAGCAAATGACATGAGCATCTTGGAATAATCTACAGATCACTAGTTTGGTGCACCCGTGTCAAACGTGTCCACTCGGTCCCTCGTCAGCACCCCCATCTTTCGGCTCAGCTCATCAATCTGCTTGACCAGGAACTGCTTATCACGTCCTTCCTGTAAGAGTTGAATGGGATTGTTAGGTTATATTATAAGGCTAAGCTCGAGTATAGAATAAAAATTAAGGGTGTGAGGCAAAGACATCTCGTCGCACATTTTTATTTCACGTCCACATATGGTGGGCAAAAGTTAATTTTTGGTCCGACTGGCCATTCTAAAGACGAAAGGTGCTTAACACGTGGACATGTAATAAAAAGGTAAATTGACGTCTTTGACTCCCACCCTATATTTCTATTCCATTTACACCCACCATGATAGCGCCTGTGAAGCGCTGTGTTTATGTAGTGTTTTCCAGTAAGCTTGAGTACATGTCATAGGCAGGGTTTAATGTCAAACATTATAGTTTTTAGTATCATAGTTTTGTCACTTCTCCATCCATTTAATACTTACCATTTTAAGCTCGGCTTTCAGCAGGTCAACACTTCTCCCATAGACAGAGGCTAGTGCTGCAACATAACACAGTACCACACTGTCAGGAGAGAGGAGAGCAATGTTCATTAAACACAGTCAGAATCTTAAGTACAGCATGTGTGGCAAAAACACATTATCTACATGGATATATACAGATATAGGCCAAAGCAGAATAAAGAATCAAAGACAAAGTAGACATCTACATGAAAAAGTAACACAGTGACCTATTTAGCGGAAAGATGAGAAAAATAGTTAAAGTTACTCACCAGGAGGAGATGAAGAGAGGGATGGAGAAGGCTTGGGAGCCAATGTAAAAGAGGAAGTCTTGTGTTGTCAGAGAGAGGGTGTAGAAGGTGTTGGGAACAATTCTCCACATAGTTGTGAGGGAGCGGAATGGACCACAGCTCATTGAGGGATGGATCCTGAGGATGACACATGTACATACATACACATATACACACACACACACACACACACACACA
>JACXGI010000184.1:26856-92417 GCA_016801175.1 Esox masquinongy | reverse complement strand
CAACAATAATTGGCTCTCACTGGGCCAGGCTGTATATCAAGGCAACCAGGGCCAAGCCCCATCCAAACAGCAAAACCACCAGGAAGAAGATGGTGGAGGTGGTGGAGCGGAACGTCTTCACCGCCGGACGACAGTTGGAAAACAGGGTGATCTGGAGCAGGACAGATGAGCAGGAATGGGACAGAAGGGTTACCGTGATTGTGTAGTGAAGAGGAATTCTTTCAGGGCCCTGCTTTAACTTTACAGTCCTTTCACAAGAGGTATTGATTACATTTGCGTTACTGGTTCAGTGAGAGCAGCCTAACCTTCTTGCAGTAGAACAGGATGAAGAACTTGAGTGTGTTGATGAGAGGCAGCAGAGGGCAGAACAGAGCTCCAGTCCACACCACTGTCTGTCCATACACAAGACCCAGCACGTTGGAAGGCACCAGGAACTCCTGACGACCCACCCACCGAGTCAGTGCACAGGACCAATGGTCCACAAACAACCTGCCTCAGCAAGCAAGAGCAGAGGATCAATGAAAGTGACAGTAGGTGATTACCTGACTTGCAGTAGTCCCACTGCAGGAAGTTATCCTGTGTACAGTACCTGCGTGGAAACTCTACCAGGATGAGCATGGCGACAGTAATGAGGAAGTCAAACAAGGTCAGTTTGTACATCTCCTGTCCCACACGTGTCTCCCAGCACTGTTTGACCGGAGCAGGACATATACAGTGTTGGGGGGGGTGAAGAGATGAACATGATGTGAAGAACACAACATGGTGATATGAGTACTCAACCATAGGTAAAATCTCTTAGCGATATCCTTTATTCAGCCTTTTCAGGATATATATCGTGAGTGTGGTTACCGGATATTGTTTGTAGTTGTACTCGCAGAGCTGACAGGCTTGTTTGTTGTCCAAGCAAGTGATCTTACTCCACAGACTAAACAGTAGTACTCCAAGACTGACCATACGCAGAAACACTGACCTGAACACAGGAGGAAGGGACAGAGGAATTCACCACACGCACTGGGGTGAATGAAGGCCTAGCAGAGTGATAAGGTCACACACACTCACACACCTCAACAAGGCTGTTATGATGGTGGTACTAGGAGAATATCTCTCAAACAGGGCTATCTGGTCACACATGAAAGGCACAACAAAGTTTCCTGCTGTTATGACGATGGAAGGAAGGTACTCCCAGATCAGGCCCAAAAGGCCTGTCTCTCCAACTTGCCCCTAGAAATCCCAGGGAGAGAGGGCAAAGGTCAGTCAAAGGTTAGACAGGCTCAGGTTTCACACCTCCCTATACTGACACAATAATGACAGAATAAAGATAAAAGGCCAATATCCTGGTAAATTGTTTTTGTCATTTGGTTTCCTTGTGTTTTTGACTTACCTGGCTGAAGACAGTAGCCTTGAAGATGCAGTAGAAAGCTAAACCTATGAGGGTGATGGAGAGGAGCATGAGGAACACACGTAGAGAATACAGACCCACTGTCTGACCTAAGGTTAGCGATGCCGCCTTTTTCTGCAGCCTCTGCTCCTCCAGGTCCAACTGACAGAGAGGAGAAAGATTCAGGAGAGCAAGTCGAGATGGGACGAAGGGGAGAAATCCAGAACCATTAGAGGTGATGAAACCGGCTGATGAGACTCTTACCTGTAGCTGGTAGTGCATGTTTTTCTGTTTGAGTTTGGTAGTCCGGTCTCCCTGGCAACCATAATCCCAGCCAGTGAACACTATCTTGCTGTAAATGCCGACAGTGCCACTGCCTGTTGCTATGGCAATGCGAAGCGCTCTCCCCATGCTGTATGGGACCAATCAGAATTGGATAGTCAGTGTGTCATTAGGGTTAATTGGCCTGCTGAATGGTTATGTCCATTTTATTTCTATTCAAATGGGAGTTGAATGCATTCAAGGAGGTACCGAGCAATGATGCAGATGAGACAGAAGGCGAAGTAGAAGACAGCGGTGAGGAGGTAGGCCAGAGGTAGATTGTAGTGGAAGCCACTGCTGTCTGCCACAGTGTTGTTATAGTAACCATAGAAGACATAGGAGTACTCCATGAAGCCCTGAGAAAGGGAGAGAGAAGTCGGGTTAGAGGTGGCTCAAGGGCAGTGTGCCTGACCTAAACACACACACACACACACACACACACACACACACACGCAGACAGACAAAAGTGAGTGAAAGGCCAGATCATTGGGAATATCTGTACCAAGTGATACGCGGGACTAGAATAAGAGTGAATTTCTCACCGTTCCAGAGAGCAAGTCCAAAAAGTACTGGTAGAACAGCACCAGACCTTGAGGATTTGGATCATAGACCGTACAAACCTCCACACCTGAACAAATACACTCAGTTTGAAGATACTCTCATGTTGTTTCCATTATTTTGCATAAAATGCAACATTTTATTGTGATTCTGTTAGTAATAAACTGTGAGAGAACTACTGCAATGTTTTCAGTTTAAATCACATTCTCCAGTCAAAATCCAATCATCTAAATGCAGATTTGTTCCTAGGATTGTATTACTGGGAATAATAGTATGACATTTTTTCGGGAGACAGACAGAATAATGTTAATGGTCTGGAATGTAGATTTTGATTGTCACTCCAAGGCAAGCACCATTTAAATCTAACATGTCTTCACATGTGCTGGTCTTACCAGTACTGTCCACTGTTATGTTATTGGTGCTGGTAGTTTGGAACACAATACTGGGGATGAGGACAAATCCAGCAATCAGGAAGAATGATAGGAAGTTGAGTACTACCAGGAAGCGCAGAAACATGAAGTAGGACTGGACACCACCGCCAAACTGCCCTGCAAAAGACAAGAGTCTTAGAGGTAAACTAGAAATGTGTGGAACAACGGTTTGATATATTAGCACAATCTTGATTCCACTGGTCCTGGAGTCCTTAAGGTCGATAGATTTATTAGATTAGATTCAACTTCTTTGTCATTGAACATGTACAAGTACAGTACAACGAAATGCAGTTAGCATCTAACCAGAGGTACAAACAGAAGAGTGCAGAAAATTTACAAGAGAAACAATTAAGAACAAAGTATGTTGCAAGTGGGATGTGTAGATCTACAAATGGCAATTCTAAATGTGCAATGAAGGCAAATTGAAGATGCAAGGTAGCATGTGCAACTGAAATGCAGGGATAGCAGCAATGAGGTTCTCGAGGTAGACGTGTACATGTAACAAATTTATGAACTTTACAAAGAAAATGTATTTTTTTGCCAAACACCTGGTGGCCTCTGATGGGAGGCTGAAAAGTAGATTCCGGCAAAACATTAAGGCCAAGCACTCATCAAATCTTTTTCTCAGGACAAACCACAATGAAAGTCAGTTGAATTAAAGAGGATAGTCCAAAGCGCAGAAATAAAGGATCTGGATAAATTCTGCATGGAGACTGGTCTTAGACCCCTCTAAATGTGTTCTCTAATACTATAAAAATGTAATTATTATAAATTAATAAATAGTTTATAATAGAAAAATATTGTGTCATTACACTTACAAATAAAAGGGTGCTGAAAAATTGAAAACCAGTATGACACTGATTGTGACGGTGAGCTGACGGACAGCTCCGTCATCTCCCGCTTTTCCCGGTTTCCCATGGTTCATGAACTCACCCCAGACTCCTTCATTTGTCTTGTCTCCAATTGTCACTCACACCAGGGCCCAATTAAGTCATCAGTATGTGTTTAAATGTTGCTCCTCTGCCCCCCTCATTTGTCGGTCATTGTTCCCTGTCTCCGTATGTTCAAGTCAGTGGTGAGTGTGGTCGGTTTTGTTAGTACCTTTGTTTTTTCATTTTGTTTGTGGTATGTGCTCGGTGTTTATTTAAATTAAAATACTACATTGACTGCCACTCTGCCTGCGCCTGGTTCCTCCTCTCCACCACTACTCGTGACACTGATATTTTTGATCAGTTGTTTTAATGAAATCTACTTTACGGTACTAAATGTAAATTAAGTTACACATTATATTTTCTCATCATTATCAAGGGCACCAATCATTTTGGAGGAGACGGTATAAATGGGTAGGTTTTATGTGTAGCTATATATTTCATATTGAAATTGATTTAATCATTGCCCGGTTTGATTGAGTGATAAAGTGTGATAACGCCTCACCTCCTATATTGTGCAGAGCCTTCCTCCACAGAGCTAAGGAAGACAAGGCCCCCTCTGTGTCTGCTCTGAACCTTCTCAGAGACTTGGCCTTGCTCCTCTTCCATGACTGCCAGCTAGTCACCACAGGCACACGCATCTGCTGCACCTCCCTGGGAGGAAGACAGAGGAGAAAGGGAGGGTGTATTGTGGGAGATGAGGGAGAAAGTGTACAATATTTTTCCCATTACAGAATAGTTTGAACCAAGGTACTATGATGGTTGGGGTCCCATACCTTATGGCTCGCTTAAGGTGCATTGGCATAGGCCGCTCTCTAAGTTCCTGAAGTGGTTCCGACTCACCATCTTCTCCACTTTCAGTGGGGAAAGAACCCCAGTCGAACAGAGGGCCATTCTGATTGGACGCCACAGACTTACTCCGTAACCTCACTGACTGTTGGGCACCATGATAACTGTTGCCTTGGAGAGGGCAGTGGAGAGTAAGACTGTCTTAAAAGAAACCCTGACTGATATGAGTCTGTCCATTAGCTTCTAGATTAAATAGTATAAATATATTGTTACATTAGACAGCTCGTGCAAAATCTCATTTGAACAAGCAATTAGGACCAGGAAGCAAATCATTGAATATAAACACACACCTGTACAGATGAAACCCAACAAAACACTACCAAACAGTAAGGTTGCGAAGCTTACCTATAGTGGAGCCCTGTCTTTGTAGCTCACTCAACTCCATGAGGCAGTCCAAGGATTCCACCAACACTTCAGAAACACTAGTCAGTCTTGTATCTTCTGATTACAATACTATGACATTGTCTATCCAGCATACAGGGCTGGCTCTATTATCAGGAAGTGAAACCTATTCAGAAACATCTCCCTTGGACTTTGCTCTCATACAAATGACCGCCTGTTCAACAGGTACTTCCTTGTATGTTTAACCCATTCATACCTGTCAGACTTTAAGAGTCCAAAGCAGTTACCATGGCAGTTAAGTAATGAAGCTGCATTGTGACAATACATTTGTTACAATTGGTTACAGGGATAACACAGGACCAAATCACGTTGGTGTATTACGTGCTTCAGTTCATAATCATGACTACAGTATGTCCTGACGCAGCATGTTGTTTAGTAACCATAGTAGCAGTGAGATGTATGTGGCTGTGCATGTGTAAGGGGAATTGGGAAATATCATTTTCGGGTCTGAGTAGTCCTATAGAAAAGCCTATCCACGCCCTTGACAATTTGGGATCACTGTTCATATACATTTGCTGGCCCTGTGGGTGGGAAAGAGGGGAGGGATAAATATTTGTGTATTTGTTGGTTTAATTGTTTTTTCCAGAGAACTACAAAAATACAATAAAACTGTGATCACAAAAATGAAAAGCCTTGGTACTGAGCTTTGCCGGAACCAAAATTAGCAAATCAATTTAGAAAAATAAGGTAACTCTAAATATGCTTCCATTCTGTCAGCAAAACCTTAATCTGGGAAATGAACAGTAGTAACAAAGTCCCATTTGTACAGTGCACACGTAGTGTTTGACGGAGGAAGGACACAAATGCATGGAGAATGAAGGACATAAAACGTGAAAAACATGAAACTAGAACAAACACTACAGTGGCAACTAAAACCAGAACAATGACTGACAACACACAAGGGAAGAAGGAGCTTAAATAAGGGCGGTGAGCAGGAACACAGGAGGGGACGATAATAATGAACAGGTGTCCGTCATACAAGCAAGGGAGAGGGGACGTTTCATCTCACCAGCATGACGTGGCAGCTCATTCTCTGTTAATGTTAGTCCATGATGGTTCCAGTGGCTGTTGACTGACTGGGACAGATGTAACTGGGTATTCCTATTACTGGACAGACTCAATCACTTCTAAAACTGTCTGTGGTAACTGTGGTAACTCATTTCCTTACACACTACTATTAGCACAGGTCTGACCAAACGCAGTTCACTGAATGAGATGAAGCCGGGTGTAATTTGAGATGTAGCCAGTGACACACGGGCAATGACAGTAAAGAACAAAACACAATCACCATACAATATTCTGCACACTTACATCTGTGATTATAAATGAGTAGGATAATTTTTTAAGAGAAGAAACAATACTCAATTACAGGCCAGGTCAAATTAAAACATTACAGACTACCTAAAATCCATTAAAAAAAATCTTCACAGCTCTCTTCTGACAGCTTCTCCTTTTTACACAATTAATGTAAACTAAATGAACTAAACGAATACTCAGTTTGTGCTAATCATACTAATCTTGGTTTACCCAGAACTAACACCTTGCATAATTGGTAAATCACTTGATTAAGAATGAAGAGCTCCACCCTCCCTATATAAAAAGGACCAGTTCAGAGACCAATCTAACCCCCCTTTCCCAAATACAAAAGATG
Source organism: Esox masquinongy (assembly GCA_016801175.1). Classification (NCBI taxonomy): domain Eukaryota; kingdom Metazoa; phylum Chordata; class Actinopteri; order Esociformes; family Esocidae; genus Esox; species Esox masquinongy. Next base: position 85,898 of record JACXGI010000184.1, on the reverse strand, counting down.
AGAACACCTACAAATTCAGGATTTTTCCAAGGCTCTGGAACTAATGTTTCATATTAGCCCATGAAAACTGATGTTTCATGATAGATCTTGAGCACCAGGTCTGTCCACAAGAGATTTCACTAACGGTAACACAAAATAATATTTTCTAGACAATTCCAAAATATTCTACAACCCCATTTCCAAAAAAGTTGGGATGCTGTGTAAAATCTAAAAAAAAAAACAGAATGCAATGATGTGCAAATCATTTAAACCCTATATTCAATAAAAAAAATAGTACAAAGACAACATATCAAATGTTGAAACAGAGAAATTTTAATGTTTCTTGAAAATGATATGCCCACTTTGAATTTGATGCCAGCAACACGTTTCAAAAATACTGGAAAAGTTGTGTAAAGCTAAAAAAAACAACCTGGTGGAACATCTCACAACTAATTATGTTAATTGGCCACAGGTCAGTAACATGATTGGGTATAAAAAGAGCATCCCAGAGAGGATGAGTCTGTCAGAAGTAAAGATGGGGAGGGGTTCACCACTCCATGAAAGACTGCGCAGGCAAATAGTGCAAAAAATTTAAGAACAACGTTTCTCAATGTAAAATTGCAGGTTGGGCATCTCATCATCTACAATACATAATATCCTTAAAAGATTTAGAAAATCTGAAGAAATCTCTGTACGCAATTGACAACGCCAAAAACCAATATTGGATGGCTGTGATCTTTGGGCCCTCAGACAGCACTGCATTAAAAACAGACACGATTCTGTAGTGGAAATCCCTGCATGGGTTCAGAAACATTTCGGAAAACCATTGTCTATGAACACACTACGTCACTGCATCCACAAATGCAAGTTAAAACTCTAACATGCAAAGAAAACCATATATAAACAAGATCCAGAAACGTTGCAGAATTCTCTGGGCCCAAGCTTGTTTAAGATGGACTGAGGTGAAGTGAAAAACACGAAGATTCAAATGAAATTATTTTTGGGAATCATGGATGCCGCATGTTCCGGGATAAAGAGAAGAGGGGCCATCCCGCTTGTTATCAGCACACAGTTCAAAAGCCAGCATCCGTGATGGTAAGGGGGTGCATTAGTGCACATGGCAAGGGTGACTTTGTGAAGGCACCATTAAATCTGAACAATATATACAGGTTTTTGAGCAACATATGCTGCCATCCAGACAATGTCTTTTTCAGGGAAGGTCTTGCTAATTTTCTACACTTATTACAACAGCATGGCTCCTTAGTAAAATAGTCTGGGTGCAAAACTGTCCTGCCTGCATTGAAAACATTTGGCGCATTATGAAATGACAAATACAACAAGAGACCCTGAACTGTTGAGCAGCTAAAATCCTATATCAAGCAAGAATGGGAAAACATTTCACTTTCAAAACTACAGCAGTTGATCTCCTCAGTTCCCAAACGCTTACAGAGAATTGTTAAAAGAAGTGTTGATGCAACACAGTCGTAAACATGCCCGTCACATCTTTTTTTAAACGTGTTACTGGCATCAAATTCAAACTGGTCATGTATTCTTCTAAACACAAACTTTCTCAGTTTCAACATTTGAGATGTTATTTTTAATTAAATATAGGGATAAATGATTTGCACATCATTGCATTCTGTTTTTATTTGCATTTTATGCAGCATCACAACTTTTTTGGAAACAGGGTTGTATATTCTGTAGTAATTTATCATACAAAGTGATCCAATAAATGGTGGACATCTAAAGAAGCTCACATATTTATTGTCCAGGAATTGGAATGCAATGTTTCTCTGATCATCAGATACATGACTATAATTCATCAACTGTGAGTAAATTGTGTGTTTATGTCACTGGGATTTGAAAATTAGGCAAAAGTAGGGACTTAAAACCCCAGAAGAAATGCAGTCCTGGCTGAAATTAGTCAACTGATGTGGCAACTGGCTACAGGCCTACAGTAACCTCTACTTTGTTTGGGAGCATCATTTTGAACATAAAGCCTTAAAATATTCAAATGTGTCTAAAGTAATTTAAGAACATTTGTGTAAGGTACTTTATGTTTTGAAATTCATCCATACAAACATTGTAACTTCATTTTATTACTGAATTTTCATAGAACAATAAATCAGAGTCCACAGCACAGCAGGTAAGACATCTGAATGACCAAAAACCTTAAAGAAAACAACAAAAGGTAATGGTGGACCAAGCAACAACAAACAATGCAGATGCATTTATTCTACATAAGAACAATGGGGTTGACAAGAATGCAACTTGAAGCATTATAAAGAGAAGACCCTAAATGAAATCACAGAGATCCTTTGGAGTGACTTCAGTGGATCCTTAGAAAGGTTCGGTGCGACCTGCTCTTCTTCACCCCACTCTAGAACCTGGCACTATGGCTAGATTCAACAACACAAAATTAGGACCACAGATATCTATGGTCTAGATGTGACATTTCATGCAGAAGCTTTAAAAAAAATAAAATCAAGGGAGAAATTCATTACAGTTGATATTACTTTCCACTTTTATTGCTTTTTTTGGTGATGCTATCTTTCACTCACTGTCATCTACACCGTAACATAGAACATGGTTCTATGGTAAATAGCACCTTATTAAGGAGTTAAGGGATGTTAGAATTTTTTTTATTTTTTTTTTACTTATACCAGGGAGGGTGGCATTTGCAAAGGCAAGTAGATCACTGTGGAGGGAGAACAGGAGAATAGACTACATAACAATGAACATTTAAAACAATGGAACCGGGCTCCATGGAATCTTTAAAGACTAATGAAATAGATTTTGTATCGGAATGTGCTTGAGTGACTCCTTTTCACCCCTTTTATCAGAAACTCAGACCCCAAACAGTTATTTTTTCCAATAAGAAATATATATATATTAAAAAAAATCAATACATTCCCAAATATCAGTACCTATCGGGATTTAGACTTCCCTGTGATATAATTTCTTAATCGAACCTAACAAACTAACTGGTGCCATCTTAACTGATTGCTTTTGTTATTAGACTGTAATCTAACAATAGTAAACTGTGGAGTACAGTTTCAAATGATTTGGACCCATCTGAAAACGAGATGGTGCATTTCTAGCAATTTCATCCTGCAAAAAAATCGAATACTTTTTTTTTTAAATTCAAACTCTCCCCCAAAATCGTTTTGCCACTCACACATTCTTCCAACCGATTATACCTGTATGTACACATGGTTTGTAACTAAATATCTCCATGACAAATGTTACTAGGTTACAACAATAAAAAAAAAAGTCTCCAATTAAAAATCTAATGAGGTCTCATGTCCATGGAAATCCTAACACACAAATCTACTGTGACTCCAAATCAAACCTAGTAGGGTGGCACAGCTTTCAGTTTAGGAGTGGACAGGGGAAACATCAATGGACCTGTCTAATCCCAAAAAAGCTGACCATACAGGTCTACGGCAGACAGTGCATAGTGAGAAATATAGTTCAATAGTAAAGCAATCCTCCCCATACATCCTCAAATCCCCAAGAATCAATCCATTATCATTCAGTCTTCTCTCTCACATCCTCTTGCTTCACACCATCAACTTTCCCCTCCTTTCCACTCTTCTTATCCTCCCTCATTCCTCCATTCATCAGCCTCCCCAGCAGTATGCAGGCCACTGCGATCACATGGATGATGAAGTAGATTGAGGTCCAGTAGTTGACAGTGTCGCTGGCCTTCAGCAAGACAAAGCCCATACACATGTAGTCAAAGGCCCTCATCTTGAGGAACCAGTGGACCCAATCGAAGGCACTCTGGCCCTGGGGCCCCAGCTTGGCCCTGACTGACGTCTCCATGGCCAACTCGGCCGCTATACAAAGTGGGATGGTGAGGAAGGACAGGTAGTAGCCAGCATGAAGGCCGTGCCAATAGGCACTGATGAACATGGTCCATCCAGCCCTGACAAACGGAATAGAGAAACACAAGCGTCGAAACACAGTCAGCGGACATCTTACAAACAAAACAGTTGTTAAATGTGCTATGAGTTTCTTTAAGACACAATGGACACGCTTTCTCTAGAACCAAAGCACCTACGAAGGGCCCTTACTTTAGTGCGTAGGCCTTGAAGGGTGAGTTGGGGTAGATGTAGTGATGCAGCCACCACTGCACAGTCATGTTCCAGTAGCGCATAGCATGGCGGACCTTCACAGAGAAGTCAGTGTTGTATGGATCAATGTTCTGGATGGTTTTAAAGTCGTACACAACTGGACTGTTCGGGTCGGGGCTGGAGAGAGAATAATCAAAACCGAGATTAAACAAATAATTCTGAATGAAAAGTACTTTGATGTTTTCATCAATTGGATAGAATATCCTGTGTGAGATGTACCTATAGATGACAGTGGGGCCCCCTCCCGGCTTGGATAGCGCCCCCTCTGGGTAGCAGCCCAGTCCTGCACTGATACAGCCAGCCTCTGCCCCACACCATGCAGCATAGAACCGCATTCGGAACACAAAGAACACCACTGTCATGTAGAACAACCTGTAAAAAAAACAAAAAAACACAATGAGCTCATCAATGTATAACCGCCACTGAAAGGAAACATTAAATAGTAATAATAATTATTTATTCATCTTCTAATTTAAATCCCATAGCTCTCTGCTGATCGATGGTGGTGAATTTATTCACAACTCCATTATGCCAACGGAAAATAAATTCAATAATATAAGCTTTTTTGACACAAGCGAGTATATTTTTGTTGATTTTGCTACCTGAAGAAGAAGTGACGGTCCAGGAAGTCTTCGGTGCGGACGTATGCCAGTGGGAAGTAGGAGTTGGCGGTCAGGAACAGAGCTCCGTAGACCGGCACCAATCGGAGCCTCATCAGACAGGGCACCCAGCCAGGCAGGTCCAGGGGGCTGGGCTGCCTCAGCCAATCCACATAGGTTTGGAACCGGAAGAACGGACCTTCAGGGAGATGCAAGGATAAAATGAAGGGATGACGAGAACATAAAAGGGAGAGGTAGTACAAAAGACAAAAGGGGTTGATTGCAAGGAGGAGCAGTGTTAATGGGCGATGGACAATAAGGAGGAACAAAAAAAAAAAGTTACTGGAAGGTTTTGTTGTAAAAAAACATAGGCAGACTTACACAATATTGAACTAGTTGTAGATACAAAAACAGAAAGAGACAAGAGTTAAAATGGGTGCAAAAGCGCTTTAATGGCAAATCATACAAAATCCATGGTCCATAACACATGGTTCATTACATAAAGTAATTCACATACATGGGTGAATAATATTAATGCATGATAAAACCAACTAGGGAACTGTGCTAGACAACCATACCTGTCATTATACCCACATAGCAGTAGCTATAGGCTATAATTTCATAGAGGGAGGGCTCTTGAGACATTCCCCCAACCACAGGGGACTTAGAAAATGAGCTCACTTCCTTTTTCTTCTCCAGATGAAAACTCTGCACCTCATTTGCCAGACTGACCATCTGAAGAATAAAAACATGAATGGATTTGTTACTGTAAAGGTCATGATTTATAAAACCATTGAATATCAGTGTCTGTTTCTGTAGATATACCTTCAGAGTGAGGAGTAGCTGAATGGCGTTGGAAAAAGGTGTTGGCGCCGGCAGACCAAACCATGTGACCAGTCTGAAGAACAGAAGGTAGAGGAAGGTCCAACCCAGAGAGAGAGCTGAAGCACACCTGACAAAGGTAAACATGGCAGAGGATGATAAAGACAAAGAATGAACACAAGTATTCTACAGTTTCTGCTGATATGTCCTTTTTATATGTGAATAATGTCTCTGACCTCCAGTTGCTCTTAATGATAACCCATGTTCCCAGTACTGTCACCAGAGAGTGGAGAGCATGAACCTGACAGGTCGCTATGGTGATGGAGAGGCCCAAAAGCAATGCTGCCCCCTGCTTCACTGGAGGACCTACAGCAACAATAAAATCACAATCAACATTAAGGCCCAAGATTCTCCGTGATAACCCCTTGGGGTTGGGTTATCGTCAGTGGGGTTGACCTGCTGGAATATCTTCAGGTTTGTCAAAATAATGTTGAATCCCAAATTGACCTCTACCTCTTCTAAGCATTGTCAACATGTGACATTGAAGGGTGCAAAGTACTTCGGGATTAGGGTTATATTTGGGATTCAAAGGAATACACTTTTGTTCCATCAAAGTTCTGTTGTCCACATTGTGTTTGGGAATAAAATATGGAGAAGTTAATAATTACGGTAATAGGCTTTCCCACAAATGTAGGATTTTACCCTTTTTATGTACACGTTCACTACATGAAATAAATTTGTTTTCTCTAGCTAATTGTTTTCTCTGTCCCCCAACAAACACAATAATGACACAGATTAAATACCAAAATTAAATGTGAACCAACTGTATTCATTTCATTCCATCTCATCTTTCAATTACAACATGGGCTAAAATGCTTGTGAACACCAATAAGTAGAAGGGAAGGTTGGGACTTTGTAATGTTCACTGACACTGCAAACAGTTCAGTTAATATGACAAAAAGCAAGTATGTGTCAATTTATTTAGCAATACTTGTGCATGGAATGTCTCTGGTCTAGTATGTGTTAGAGGAAGTGTTGAGCTTTTCAGTGTTGATCTGTTGTAGGACCTACCATAGGTTAGATGGTGATGGCCTAGGTAAAATACTCACTCAGGTACCGGAAGAGAAACCCGATGGGGATGGAGGCACCCAGAATTCCCAAGTAGACCAGCTCATCAGGAGACATCTCTCTGCACACACAGAAAGTTTCGATATTCACTTGAAACTAGCTAAGTTAAATGCCTGTGTAGCACAACGCATAAACTGAGATAATGTGTCAATAGCTAAGCCACTGTGTGGGTTAACCAAGAACTTCACTATGGAAGTCCCCCCTGCCCAGATATTAGCAGATATTAAATGTACACCGATGACTGCACCAGCCTCTCATCTTCAAATGCTCTGACGACACTGACATTCTTGCTCTTCTCAAAGATAACCACTCTGTTCCGGACTATCACGACACTGTTGCACACTTCACCCAGCGGTGAGTGTAACCACCTTCATGTTAATGTCAGGAAAACAAAAGGAATAAGAACAGGCAGCTTACCCAGTCACTCCAACACCCCAACCTCATCAATAACAAAACAGCTCAAGTGGTTGACAGCTTCAAATACCTCAGACTCACACTGGACAATAAACTCAGCTTCGACCAGAATACAAAGGACATTCAAAAAAGGAGGCAGCGAAGCCTATCAGCCATCCGTGAACTCAAAGGACTCTATTTCGCCTCCCATCTCCTCCCACTGTTGCACCAGAGTATTGTTCAGCCGATCCTGCTCTATTGCTCCACCTGTTTCTTCAACATGCTCTGTTACAAACCGGGTCAAATTTACACGCATAACCAATACAGCTGCCTATAGGTCTGCCCACACCCAACCTCTCAGAGCTCTAATGTAAGGCCATCACACGCATTGCAAGTACAATAGCACAGGACATCACAAACCCACTAAATCACCACTTCACTCAAGTACATCTCCCTGAGGTGCAGAAGGACTCATTTTGACCAAAGCCTGGTACCCGCAACCATAGCAGCCCTAAACAAGGTGTCTCGCTGAGGGAACTATGAGTCCTGATTTCACCTGTCCTGTCTGTCGTTGTTGTGTGCTGTTTGTGTTGTACTCTATATTCCTGGCTGTCACTTGTTGGGTAATGATGTGTATGGAGTGTAATGTTGATTGTGATGTACAGTGCTGTGAAAAAGAACATCCCTCTGGGAACAATAAAGTTTAATCTAATCTAATGAGCCAAGTGAAACTAATCCTCAGGGGACAATTGTAAATTTTGTGACTTTGTTAAGTGTTAGACTGTTTGGCACTGCTCTCTCCCTCGTGGAGAGCAGGAGAGCTACAGTGACATCACATGCCCGTCCCTCACTGCAGCGCAGTTGTATTTCTACAGCTATTTTAAGTCTTAAAGTGTTCAGTCTACTACAATGCCTGCTGTGATAGGACACTGCCTTTTTAAATGTGCACATAATGGAAGTAATCTAAATACTCCTTATTTAATAGAAAATAAATCTATAGATCTACTCTTGCCCAGAAAGACCCAAATGTGATTCCTAGTCTCCACCAGTTTTTTGGAAGCGTCGATCTGGAGAAAGTATATCTCAGCCTCTGCTGGCCTTCAAGCCCGGGATTAGGCAACCCCATAAAAACAGACTGAGAGACTCTGGTAATTGTGATGGTGGCGCAGGTCTCTTCATTGCTACAAAGAGAGAATTTTCTCTCATTTCCAATTTTGAATTTCTTGCTGTCAGTGTAACTTTTACATTCAGGATTAACACTTTTGTCATCTATCCATCTTCAGTGTCTAGTTTCAACCTCTGACGCTGTGAACCATTTGATCCTCCTCCCCACCCTCTCAGGATCTGCACATTCTTGGACTGTATCCAACCTGGCAGGCTGCAGCTACTGGGAGACATGGAGAGGTTTTGTGTCTGTTCCAAGGGCTCTCACTACTTCTGTCGCTGAGGTCTCAGTTCCAAACCCACTCCTCTCTATACACCAAGTCACTAGGCTCCGTCATATACTGACATGGTCTCTCCTTTCATTGCTATGCAGATGAACCTTAACTACATTTCTCCTTGCTCTCTTTTGACACCTAGGTTGCGACATGCATTGCTTTTTGCCTGCCAGACATCTGCTTTTATTTCAACACAGCACCTCCAGCTCAACATTCGACAAGACAAAGCTGCTCTTCCGGGGGAAGGCCCATCTACTCCAGGACGTCTCCAGTGAGAGGTGTCCCCCTTGCAGAGTGCAGCAACATTGGCGTGACCCCTGACCCTTCATAAACATCAAGGCGGTGACTCAATCCAGAAGTTCATTCTCTACAACATTCCTAGACTATGACCTTATTTTACACAGGAAGAGACGCAGGTCCTAATCCAGGTCATTTTATGCATGGACTACTGCAACTCTCGATTGGTTCCCTGCTTGAGACCATCAAACCCCTGAAACTCATCCACTCTGCCATAGCCCCACTGTGATAATCAACCTTTCCAAGCTCTCCCATGTCAACCAGCACCAACTCCACCAGCTTCCAATTAAAGCTTGGATCCACTACAAGACAATGGGGCTTTCTATGAATCAGAAAGGGGAATTGTCCACTACCTTCAGGCTGTGTTCAAACCCTACGTCCCCACACAGTCTCTTGGCTGTCCCACCCCTACTAGGTGTGCAGCAGCCACTCTACCCAATCAAAGCGTTTCTCTGTCCTTGCACCCCAATGTTGCAAGTAGGACAGCAAAGTCCCAGCCCATTTTTTTTTTTGAAAACTTCTGAAACTTAACCTTTTCAAATAATATCTCAAGTAACTCATACAAAGTTGTGTTTGACCCACCTAGCTATTTTAAGATGATTGCACTAAGAGTAAGGGCTGTAGCCTTAGGTAGGAGCATCTGCTAAGTCACTAAAATGTAAACAAATCAAAAATAAACATATATCGTTAGACATTAATACTACAGTACTAGCTGAGAATCTTACTCCTGGTATCTTGTGGGCTGACTGGAGCTACTACGCCACATCAAATTACGTATTTTTTTTTTTTTTAAAACACTACTGATTTCAGCAACAGACGAACTAAATTTCTAAACAAATGCGTGCAATATTTTAGCTACTGAAATACCAATTGAATGTGACGTTGGTGCCTGGTGCAGTCCGCCCCCACTAATTGTCCCTCGACTATTTTAATAACGAGATACAAGATGATTGCTGAGGAAGGTACCTTGTTAGCATTTAACGTTAGTAACCTGTCACTAATTGCCTTGACAAACGATGCAGGTACAGAAACGTTTAATATAACTACATGTACTCACATTTAAAAACTGGTTGTCGTGGAAGACATTCAATGTAGCTCAAATCCTCAGTAAGATAAGTATCTCTGCTGTATTGTGGCTTTATCTCACTTCCGTAACATGTTGATAAGCCAGTTGGTTTTTTATAACTCGGTGCGCTGAGCGGGTACAGATTTACTGAGGAACAATTGAATGAGCAGAAATGTTAAAATCAACTCACCCGAGCACCGGCCATGGAAAACGAACTTCATCATTTTCAAAACCCCGCCCATTTCATTTGAATCTTTGCCAGTACAGTGCATTTCACAGATTCGTTATATAAACTTCGATCAATTGTTCTTACAGTTGCATTAAGTTCTTAATTTCTGTTATATTAACTTCGATCAATTGTTCATACAGTTGCTTTAAGTTCTTAATTTCTGAAAGGTTTGCCCCGGTCTTTACCAGAGGTCTTTGGATCACAATTAATCGATGTGATGCAAGCTCATAGTGTAGTACTGAAAAGCACCTAGATTCTGTGCTATTCCTTACAGTTATAACTTCAGTATTCAAGGCGTATCAGGCGTCTGACGACAGATCTCCTGAAGTACCGTTATCCCAGGGCCCAGTTAAATGCAGCCATTGTATTTGTGCATACCTACAGGTCGATAGTAAGCAATAGTTATTGAGTAGTTCTCGAATTTGGAAATACATGCGGTTGGAATTTGACTGCAAAATCCTAAATCTGTCAAGAATCAATAGCTGGAAGTGTGCCGTTTTTAACTACAGTGCAGCGAGATTTTCCTCACCCTTGTTTATAACAAACCTGACAATTTTTACGCATTTAGCCTGGTATCTGCAGATAGAAACCGGGCTTGCCTGTGCGCAATCCGTTAACGTTAAATCAGCGCAGAAATCCAACCTTGCTAACACAGCTAACTTTCAGACCGCTCATTAGCAATAAGGCTAGCACGCTTGTAGTTCGTGTACCGACCTAATAACTAGAGCTAGTCCATCGACATTAACTGGAAATGTTTGTTCTATGCAAAGCCCAACAAATTCAGTTCCCATTAGGAGTAGGCTAAAGCACTGGTGTGGACGAAAAATGGTCCTCCGAAATCCTACGTTGTGAACGAATAGTTTACATTCCTTACAGGATTCGGAGTTCTGATCTGCTTCAATATTTCTAACATGTAACCTAGAAATATGCTCAAGTATACTGAACTCAAAATACATACGTTTTGGAAACAGTAATTCAATCATTGGACCAGGTACAACAGTATTTACTTTCTAGGGATCTTCAGAAATGCTGCAGGAAAAGAATGTCTAAAACTTGAGCTCTCATGCCCAGAAAAGGTTCTGAGACATTGATCTTAAGAGACTCAGTTGAGATCAGCTCCTAGAACATAAAGCAAGACAGAGCACATCTGGTCAAACCAAAATTTTATTGAAAACTGAAGGGAACAGGAAGTATCAACACTAACACCCCCAGTCAGCCTCCATTTAATCCTCCTCTTCTTCATCAGCTCCTCCAGCTCCACCCTGGCCCTTCTTCGCATTCTTTCTCTTGACACGGCCAGGGCGTCCGCCACCATATGGAGAGCGCAGGGAGAAGTCAATGTGCTTTTGGCTGTCCAGGCGCACCACAAATGAAGGGATGTTCACCACCTGCTTGCGCACACTGGAAGGACAGAGACTGCATTCAATATTCTGAAGGAATCACCAAGTAGACAGGGATAATAGTTTGCTTCTGTAACAGGCCTCATTCACGAGGAATTCTTGACACCACAGGAGGTCTGAAATTTCATATTAATCATTGGCCTGCCTGATGAAGCAAACTACAAAAGTAAAACACTAGATTCCTAACAAGTGTAGGAGTACACACTTTAAACTGCTTGAACTGACCAATAGGGTCCACATCTGCCTGAGGTGCAATCCCCCATACATTACCTGTCAGCCAAATAGCGCTGTCAGACCCATTTTGATTGGCTCTGGGCAGTCCTATAGACAAGGTATACAGTTTTACTGCATTGACCTTGCTGAACCTTTTTGCCCCACTTGCTTGGGAGGATTGGCTCTGGGCAGTCTTGACAAGGTGTACGGTTTGTAACCGAATTGACCTTTCTGACATGTTAAACCACACAGAGCTGAGCGAGTATGGGAGGTCCTCTATGGATTGAGAAAGGCTCATGAGTGTTGCGTGGTTAACTGAAATCGCTATTCATGCAGTAAAGGGCAAGTTCATGCATTACAATAATTGTTTTCTGCAACCCCACAGACTTAAGACACCACTCATGTGACCAGTAACCATCTACTCACCGGATGTGCCTCTGGCGGATAAGGACACGGGCATGGTGGATGCTCTTGGCAAGGCCCAGTTTGAACACTTGGGTCTGCAGCCTCCTCTCCAAGAAATCCTCCACCTTCAGGCCCAGGATGTAATCGAGCTTCATCTTGCCCTCATCCAGTACACCAATCCTCACCAGACGTCTGAGCAGGGCGTTACCTAGAGGACAGGAAACAGACGTTGCATTAATCTCTTTTTATCTATAAGACAGTTCCACAGCTTTATATACCCTTATCAGAAACTGGTAGAGCCCTGGAAACCCAGTAAAACAAGACTCCGTAGTACAGATCTTGTTGGGATTGATTTAAATATCCTTGACTTGGGGCATTGGGAAATCTGACTATTGGCCTCATTCACGAGGAATTCTTGACACCACAGATAATCTGAAGATATTAATTTAATCATTGGCCAATGTTAATAAAAGCCCAAAAGAACAACCCACCACATACCTTCAAAGAGACGCTTAGGATCCTTCTCGTCCAGGGTGAGCAGCTCTCGGGCTGCCTTGCGGATCTTGGCCAGGGTGAATTTCACCCTCCACACCTCACGTTTGTTTCTCAGACCATACTCCCCTGAGACAAGAATTAATTTAGTGACTAAAACATTTCACACGTGTTTCTAGTAAGTAGTAATTGCATTCTGATTAGCACACATACCAATAAGTTTAAGCTCCTGGTCGAGACGGGATTTCTCGAAGGGGCGGCGGGGAGTAACATATGTCTTGCGACAAACCCAGCTCCTGGCAACGGGCATGGCGAATCAAAGTGCCTGACAGAAACACAAATATAATTGTGTTTAGGTTCCACATATCATGATACCCTTTTCGACAAACAATTCCACAATGATCGTAAACAAGACCGATATTACAATCAAAAGTTTTGGACGCAATATCTTGGGACAAGGCTAGTTTACGATGTCTGGCGCGGTAGCGTTCAAGTCAGTATAGAGAAAATATTAGCTAGTTCGCAAACAACGTACATTCATAAATCAACAAAAGGGGATAATTTAGCTAACATCTTAGTGTACATTTTTACTTAATAGAAAGCTTTTCACAAACATGTAAATAAGCAAGAAAAGTACTTTAGGCCTCAACGGCGACATGCCACTAACTAGCTACTGTAGCCACAGCATGCTAACCACGTTGTTTTCTATGCATACTACTGATGAATTTGGAAGAAACCAAAATAAAAATTCTAACTTGTTTCTAAATCACATGGCCAAACGCATTGCATTCCCTAAGACGCATTTTGGTTTTTAACAGTAACTCTTCGAATAAAAATGCTGGGAATAAGGAACAGGCCCGTTCATTACCTGTATTCTTCAGGCCACTGCAGTAAAGAGGAAGTCCAAAGTCAGTTTCCGTGTATTTATAAGTGTTACACGAACTACATTTCCCATATATTTGTAACAACACCCAGCAGTTTGTAACCCCCCCCCTCTCGGTCAACTTTAAAAGTACATATCTCCCCAATGCGCTACTGCCGTAGGTATCATTTATTATTACATACACATTTCTCAAGTATTAACCACGGAATAAACGTCTAAATGGCCAAGCTTAGTACGCAGTTGAATATGTTGTGCGCATTTGTGTTGACCTGGGTTTTAATGCCGACCATTGTTTTTTAAATGTGTGTTGTGTGCCTGCTGTTCATGGATTTGCATGTGTGTTTGCCTGCTTTGTGCATGCATGCATGTGTGTGTCTAAATGTGTGTATGTAAGTAAGTGTGATTCAACTGTCACATACATTTCTGACAACCACTACGATCAGTACTACTGGAAGACAGAGAAAAGAGATTGACTGACTACAAGATATTGTAGTGTAGTTAAAGCTTTAAGAAAATAGGTAAACCAGCACACCTAATCAAATTTTGGAATACAAGAAAACAGAACAGTATATTGGTACCTAGTAGTAGGTTAGTTGTCAAAGTGAGAGAGAGAGGGGTTTGGAAGGTGGTAGGCAGAGAGAGGATAGGGACTATTTATAACACCCTGAAATGGGACCCTTTACATGTGTTTCTGTCTGTCAGGCTGGCCAACTGACACGCACACAGAGTGCTCTTTCAAACTTCTTCGCCATATTCTTTATTACTACCTAGACAGGCTGACAGTTTCTTAGTTCAGGGAATTTATTTTTATTTTTATATAGCCAAGTGGTTGATTGTTGGTGGTTTTCCTTCTGACTGTGACTTCTGTCTCCCTCTCATTCACTTGGATCTTCTGCATTTTCTAAACTTGGATTATTCTCTTTGTTTTTCCGGCTTATCCCCATTTTCTCTGAGCATTCCATCCTCTACATTTTACCCTTCACCGTTTTTTCCACTTACCATCTCCCCATCGTTCCATCACTCCTGGTTGATCTTGGGCTATGCACCATGCTCTCTTCTCCTACTGTGATTCTTCAGCCTTACGGACTGCCCGTCTATCCCCAGGGTTACCCCAGTTTAGTACAGGTAATCTACTGTCTCTCTCAATTTCTGTGTTTTTCCTTTCCTTCTCTCCCTGGTCCTACCTGGTTTTAGGCTGTGTGTCTACATCTCCCCATTGTATGTCATTCTTGATACTCTGTCAGTAAACCCAGAGCCACATATTTGGTTTGCTTTTAAGACACTGATTAAGATGAATCGCTGGCCGTGGGACCCAGTGGAACAACATGTCACCATGACTCAAACAACAGGTTGAGAAATAGATAGCTGCTAGTGAAATAATCCAGCGACAGGTGTCAGGTTCGGATATTTCATACAGCACAATATTATGCAACAGAAACAAATTTGACTCAGTTATTCATTAAGCTAAATGAAATCATTCACAGTTATTAAATTAAATGTAGTTCAGTAGTGGCTCGCAGCAACTGGTTACGAACTAAATTGCCTGCTTAGTTTTGTTTTTGTTATTTAGAGGCAGACAACCTACTAGACCACAGCATTGGGCCAGTTAACAATAAGGTTGCTGGTTGTGATCCCAAACTTTACACAGTTAAAACAATTCTGTTGTTATGCCTTGAAGCAAGGCACTTCAGATTCTGCAATTTAAAGATGTTTTGTGTCATGGTATTCTAAACCGATGCATCGAGGCCTAAACTGCCAACTGTGGGTAGGACCAAACTCATTTGTTTCTGACAGAAGTTAACACAAAGACACACTGGCAGGTATATTTATTCTTCGGGTCTCAGTGGCACCAACAGATGCCAACAGGTTATATGTTTGAATGTGTGTTGTGAAAGAGTCCCCAATAATCTTCTGCTGAATGCCTGCCCAGATATCATGTGTGTCTGGAATCTGTCTTCCTTGTCTCCGTGTCATAGCGCTTGTATTTTTAGCCTGTTCCTTTAAGAGTAGATTAACAGAGAGAAAGAGAAGACTCATCTGTCATTCGGTCTTTAGATAAGTGAGACACTGATATCTTTATAGTGTGTAAGTACCATTTAAATCATTTATTTTTTACTTCAGTTATCTAAATTGTAATAATCTCTAAATCTATTTATATGTCAATTATTCAAATACATACATACATTAAAAACATTTAGTGTTTTTTAATGTAAACTGTATTAGTATTTTATTAGAACACATTTAAAACAATCTATGTTGGGAAACTAAAGTTTTAAAAACTGTTATTAAGGAGATTGTTAATATGAACTTAGATCATATTAAATATATTTAATATACATAATTGCTTACAGAACAGTTATAAAGTTAACATTAAATAGATTATTGTTTATAAATGTTTTAAAATGTTCCATTTGGGATGAGGGATTAAGATTGTTATGATCAAAACGTGATCTGTGTTTGTGATCATTTTACCTATTATATCACTGTACACTGTTTAATATATGCATACATTTGAATATAGTATGCCATAGGGTCTGTGTGCCTCTGTATTTGTTTGTGCATTTGAATCCCTGGCAAAAATCCCATTTTTAATGGCACATCTGCAGTTTCTTGTCGTCTGAGTATACATTTTCTACCAGTTGTCCCAGCAAGCATCTGTCTCAGAACCTTTGACCTTTGACTCGGGAACCTGACAGCTGAAGAGGGGGAGGAAGGACAAGGGGGTACAACAATCAAGAAGATACAGGCATGTCCTGTAAAATGTACTGGTTAAGCCTATTCCAATTACTACTACATGATACATGGGCCTGAAATGTGAAAGCTAAAAAGAGAGTTTACTAAACGACAGTGTTAACCCCGGAGTAAACCCAGATGTACATCACCAATGCCTTCAAACATTTGTAGACAGGACGCAGACTACTACCTGTTATCTTGGAAGGCTTTACTCTGATTTGGATCCTTTTTTAAACCTCTAATTTGGACTGGATGTGTCAATGGGGTAATTGTCTGTGACCCATTTTGGCTTAAGTGCTACTTTCAGAACTTTGGGCTAAAGATGTTTACATTATTGCTGCCTCATCTTTAACCACTTGGCTAATTGTTAACCATTAAAGGTGATATCAGTCTCAATCCTGACCATCCACCAGTGGAATGCATGACTTAACAATTCAGTTGAAGGAACGAAAAAACCTGAATGGTCTGTGACGATAAATCATGTCATTGTACTGAATCTCTGATGTTTGATAGGAAGAATCTGAGACCTACACAGGTTCCTTTTATAGTCAAGTAAAATAGTATAAAATAATATATCTTAGTATAAGAAAAACTTTGACATTGTTTCTACTAAAGCCTACTCTGTTTCATTAGGCTGAATGTAAGACACTCTTGTTGGATTAGATATCCCAAATCAATGCATCCATGTCAGTTACTGTAAGCTTTCATACCATCTGTGCAATTGGGCCTCCTAAGCTTCACCATCAGTTCTGTCATTACTCACCTCATCAGATGATGTAAAAGCTGATAGACAGGTATATTGAAGAGAAGGGAGAAAGGGATAACATAAACCTGTATTAAATGACAGTCAGTCAGATATATAGGCCTTTAGACCATGTGACATTATGGTTACCTGCGATAGATCTCATAGTAAAGAGACAAGGGCTCATTACTGTGTTATAATGTGCCTATGTCTGATCTACGACAAACACTGCAGAGTGGTCAAAAAGAAGGTATTGAAATAATCTAAATATTGACAGGACATGAAGGGCTGTCCTCAATTTCTGTGTTGTGCATGTGTGTGTGAGTGTGTGTGTGTGTGTCTGTGCGTGCATGTGTGTGTCTGTAAACATGTTTTACTATAAATGGGGACAATAACGTCTCTGCAAGCTGGGGTTAAAATACAAAAAAATAACTATTGGCATAATTATTCCTGTCCCCATTAAGAAAAATGCATTTTAAATTAACATTTTGGGGTTATGGTTGGAATTCGGGTTAGAGTGTGCAGAGCCTTGGTCCAGTGATAACATTTCCAGCTCCATAGACATACACCGCTCACCGCCAGAGACCAGTGTTCAACACCCGTCTCTCTACCCTTCACCACTAAGTCTCCTCTTCACCTATCTTCCAATGATTCTTCCTAAGATTGAACTGTCAATTAAATGAAAATATTTAAAAAGAGTGTGTGTTCATTAATGCTAAGGTTGAGGATAGAGTTAAGGTTAGATAGAGTTAAGGTTAGGATTATTAAAAATATGCTTTTTTTTTTAAGGGCAATCAATCAGCTTTGTTGTCCCCATTTAAATAACTGTTAGATGTGTGGGGGGGGGTGGAGGTGGGGTTTGACTGATGGGTACATATGACTGCAGCTGGCATTGCCCCCCTTGTCCCCCTTTCCCTTGCAGTCCTGTGTTGTGATTGGTGGATGATTAGAATTTATGGTCTAGTGGGCGGAGGAAGGCAGGCATTAAAACATGCCACAGTTGTTGGACAATGTACCAGAGAATCAGGAATCTTGTAACGGGGTAAGACAATCCAATTGTGTGTCATTCACTTTTGAAAATGTTCACTTTACTGTTTGAATTCTTCTTTCTTTTGCTGATTAAGGAATGGATTTGGTACATTGATTTGATGAGGGTATTAGTCTGGTATCCGTTTTGTGCTGCATTGATTTAGCATTTCCAGTGTTTGGGGGCGCACTGTTTTGGTGTAAGTGGTAAAGTATTGGGTATTTGCCAAGTACTCTTTACAGAAGATGCTGTGTTTTGAATGAATACTCAGAACATCTGGTAGAAGTAACACAATAAGCTGTGTAGGCATGTGATCTTGTATTTTTGTGCTTTTTGTTTTTTTATACCACCTGTACACATCCAAGCTATACATTTCACACTCAGCAATAAGACCCAGCTGATATTTTAAACTACGATAAAAGTATTGTTTATGAAAAGTGTCACACACCTATTACTGCATAAGTGGGATCCTTTGAAAATACTACTTATAAATTGTGGGCAATGTGTTTAGTGCATTTACGTCCTTGAACTGGTTGACAAAGTGGATTGGCTAATGGAAGCTGCATCAACCATGAACTAAAAGTAGATCTACTGGGTCTTGCTCAAAATACAAATTGTAGTATTATAAATACAACAATAGTTACATTTTAAAAAAATAATATTTTGATGATGAATTAAACTGACAATATATGTATTTTTCCCAGTTGTATGCTGGTATTTACAAATGCACAAATTGTGATATGTTATATCACAATTTTATATCGATTTGTTATTAATTAATTAATTTTTTTCCATCCAATCCCAGGGAGGCCCTGCCCAGGAGGCCGGCCCCGGCAGTGGTGACCCCACCCTCCCCCCGGTCTACGCACAGCCTCCTTCATACCTTCCACCAGGACAAGCTCCACCCACACCTGCAGGCAGACTTCCTTCTCTAGACTTTACTACTGCCCAGCCCAACCCAGAGTACCCAGAGCACCACCAGATCAGAGTTTATCAGGGCCCGCAACACCAAGGGGCTGAGACTCTGGCATCCAATAGCACGGTAAGAGCAACATGATTGACTGGGGATGTGTGAGTGTCCAGGAAATAAACTTTGTAATTAAGATAGTTACATGTGTATGGGGGGAATCACATATTGTTCGTAACAGATTCCTAGGAGGGCGTTATGTTAATCAACTTCAACATGTCATGTATAGAAAGTGAGTAGATTATTTGTCTGTAGCATGGAACACCCACACAGATGCACACATACAGTGGTACATCTATATTTAGCAACCCACATCAAATCCTATGTCCATGTAGGGGGTTCTCCCTTGACACCAAACAGAGCAGACAGGGGCAGCTGAGAGGGAATTTGACACCACACAGAGCAGATAGGGGCAGCTGAGAGGGGATTTGACACCACACAGAGCAGATAGGGGCAGCTGAGAGGGGATCTGTTTTTGAAAGTGAATCCCCCCAACTCTCTCACTCTATTCGTGTCTGTTTTTCTCTGCCACTTTCATTTCCCTGTAAATACATCAAGTAATACCAAAGTACTCAACATGCAGCATGGTTACTGGTAGAAACTTGGGGTAAGGGCATAAAAAAGGTGGAGTTGTTTTGTGGGGAAATGTGTAGTTTTACAATGGGAAAACACAGTACTTGACATAATGCTTGCTTTTAGTATATTTTAGAGTACAAGTTGTCAGATAAGCTATTAGGGTTCAAAGTAATATTTTATTTTCATGTAGCCTACAGTCCAACATGATGTGTATTTGATGGTGACTTTCTGTATGTTCATTCAGAACAATGCTTGGCTTATGATTTCATACTCTAGAAAACATGTATGTTAATGTTTAGTACAATGCCCTATGGCAGGCTTTACAATAAGTCATTACACAGACAGAGGTGAACGGTGAACAAAAGTCAATGCACAGTGTGATTGTGCAGTCCTTTTCCCTGCTTCAGCAGCTCTCTCTCCTCTCATAACTGACTAAAGGTGTTTTATGGCCACGTTTATATTCCATTACTAGAGCCCCTGAATAACAAGGTCCGTCCTGATTTTCGGGGAAAGTTGAGACGCCGCCACACATCATGGAGGTGGGGTCAAGGGGGGGAGGCTGACCAGATGACCCCTCCCCCTCCGAAATATCACCCAGGTTCAGAAATCAATTTTGCATCGTGACATGACACCACCACCCAACCCAACACCTCACCCCTTTCTTCCACTCTCCTTTCCCCTGCTCCTCTTCCACAAAGCCTGTTTCTGCTGGGTGTGTGTGGGTGTTTGTGTGTGTGTGAGTGTGATGGGATGCTGACATTGTTTGTGTGAACTACATTGTAGTATGTGTGTATGTATGTAAGCGCTCTCTCTCTTTCCGCGTGAGTGCGTCTCTCTCTCCTGCTGTTTCTACCCCACTTATTAATACATGCCCCCCCAGAATCTTGGGTAATGATCTTTAACCTTTGGCAGAAAAAAAGCAGCACCGTGACCCCAAACTGACATGTAGAACATTCAACTTTGACCCCGCCAGCCCTATGCCTCCCAACTCCCCACCCTACCCCAACCAAGCTTTTTGCGCAATTTTCTGCCTTGTCCACTTGTCCATTTATTTTTTATTGCTGCTCTGAAGACCGTGTGCATTCCTTATTGGTCTTCTGATATTATAATGCTAATACCTGCGTTTTTACTTCTGCATATTATGGATCTGTATTTTGAATTGCATTAATATTTATTTCAAGCCTGAATTCACTCAGATATTCTATGTGAATATACTTTTCACTTTTGCTATTTTTTTCTTTGCCATTTTTGTTTTCTTTATTCTTTCCAATTGCGCTCTGCTCCCTTTGTCCTCTCTCTTTCTACTGCTCTGGCTCATTGTTTTTTTTGTGTATTTTTTTCATCTTCATTTCTCTTCTGGTTTTTGGAGGATGTAACCTTTTTGTGGCCTTAGGTTGACAAACACACAGACACTGGCATCGTGGTGCATTGTGGGATAGTGGATGTTTTGGTTTTGACGCACATTACTATCCTGTATGGTTTTGCATGGGGGCATTTAATTAATTAATGTCAATATACTATTAAAATGTATTCCTGTAGGCCTACTGATTCTATATCTATATAATCTGTCACCTGAACTACCTAGTTATTGTGAATTTCTATGTGTAAGTTGGGGGAGCTGTTATTTTCTATATTGGCTGTTTGTTATAACTGAATCAATGTGTCTATGTAGCCTAATTGTTAGTGTACATATCTTGATATTTTCTAACGGGCATGTATTTAGACGCCTAACTAAAATTAAGTTCTGTTCACGCCTCCTCACTCCTGCCTGAGAAGGATCACCGGGTGCTGAATGCTCATATTTAGTTTTGATCACTTGATTCAATTAAAATGATATGAAATGTTTCCAGTGCAATGTGATGCCTCTGTAATGTGACAGTATTCATATGAGTTGGATAGGAAGGAAAGAAAAAGGTTTCCTTAGTCCTAAATTGTAAATTCAGAGGTGTACAAGTGCATGGACAAATAAGTAACATTTCCTTAGTTGCTTTGTAATTTCCACCTTCTTTTTCTATTGTTCCCTTGAAACATTTTCTATATCCTTCTCTTGCTCTTTCTATCTGCTTCCTCTCTTCCCCCTTTACTTTTGCTGTTCCTCTTTATATTCTCTTCATCTTCCCCCATTGCTACTCCCTGTCCTCTCCTTTTTTCCCTTGCTATCTTTCTCTTCCTCTGCATCTTCTCCATTCTTCCTTTTTCCTCTTTTTCTGTCCCCGTAACTCCCAGGATGATGCCCTCGTTCCGGTGACCTCTGACTCCCAGTCTCTGAATGTATCCGTGTCATCAGGGGGTGGACCAGGAAGTGGTAGTGAGGAGGAGGGGTCAGGCAAGGCCCAGCCAAAGCGTCTCCATGTCTCCAATATCCCGTTCCGCTTCAGAGACCCGGACCTCAGACAGATGTTTGGGGTGAGACACAGATCTACTACAGGGGTCATGTCAGGGTTTATTACGTTTAACCACATGACTTCATCCTATGAGAACCTAAGGATGTCATGTTGATCTGGTTTTGTCTTTCAGCAATTTGGCAAGATCCTAGATGTGGAGATCATCTTCAATGAGAGAGGGTCAAAGGTGAGAGACCACTTAATAATGTTAATAATTAAAAACATACTGAAGGTTAAGCTGAACAATCAGAGATGCTTCTGCTTCTCTCTCTCAGGGCTTTGGGTTTGTGACCTTTGAGAGTGCGATGGAGGCAGACAGAGCAAGGGAAAAACTGAACGGCACAATCGTTGAGGGGAGAAAGATTGAGGTGAGGAAATATCTACACGGAATTTGTGCCCCTACAGCCAAAAGAGCATTTGTGAGGAGAAGGCCTGGCTTGCATTCACTGTTCCAATTCATCCCAAAGGTGTTCAGTGGGGTTGAGGTCAGGACTCTGTGCAGTCCACTCGAGTTCCTCCACACCAACCTCATTGAACCATATCTTTATGGACCCCGCTTTGTGCACAGTGGCACAGTCATGCTGGAACAGGAAAGGGCCTACTCAAAGCTGTTGCCACAAAGTTGGAAGCACCCAATATCTAAAATGTCTTTGTATCCTGTAGCATTAAGATGACCCTTCAGTGAAACTAAGGGGCCTAGCCCAAACCCTCAAACACAGCCCCAGACCATTATCCCTCCTCCACCAAACTCTACAGTATGCACTATGCATTCCGATAGGTAGCGTTCTCCTGGCATTCGCCCCACACCCAGATTCGTCCCTCCAGATAGTGAAGCGTGATTCATCACTCCAGAGAACATGTTTCTACTGCTCCAGAGTCTAGTTGCTCCAGTATGTTTTATACCACTCCAGCCTACACTTGGCATTGCACATTTTCATGTGTGGCTTGTGTACAGCTGCTCAGCCATGAAAGCCCATTTCGTGAAGCTCCAGAGGCACAGCTCTTGTGCTGATGTTGCTTCCAGAGGCAGTTTGGAACTCTGTGATGAGTGCTGCATCAGATTATAGGCAATTTTTTACATGCTACACGCTTCAGGCTGTGGGTTTGTGTGGTCTACCACTTCATGTCTGGGCTGTTGTAACTCCTAGATGCTTACACTTCACAATCATAGCACTTACAGTTGACTGGGGCAGATCTAGTAGGGATGAAATTTCACAAACTGACTTGTGGCAAAGGTGGCATCCTATGACAGTGCCATGTTTAAAGTCACTGAGCTCTTCAGTACAACCCATTGTACTGCCAATGTTTGTCGATAGAGATTTCATGGCTATGTGCTGGATTTTGTGCACCTTTATCTAATATATGGCCTCCCTGGTCTTGCTCTGCCTGTGCAGGTGAACAATGCTACTGCCAGAGTAGTCACCAAGAAGCCCCAGACAGCTCTTGTGAATGGTGAGGTTTCAAGTAAGACACTTACGATTAATTTGGGCACATTTTTCCATGGATTGTGGGAGGGATTTGAACTGTGTGTCTGTGTTTTGGGTATATCTCCCATTCCCTTATGTTCTTTACTTTCTTTATCACCTTTTTGTCTGCTTTCCTTCTATCTCTTTGCATTTGTAGCCTCTGGATGGAAGATCAACCCTGTCATGGGAGCAATGTATGCCCCTGAACTCTACACCGGTGAGTTTCAATGTGAGTTTTCGGGTGAGTTTTACTTTTTCAGTGTTTGTATGTCCTTCATGTCCTAGTATTGGCTTCATAGCATCCCTATCAAACTTATTCAGAATGACTGATTGCAGGAGAGGTGAGTCGGACTCCAGTGACAAGGCTCTGCTACCTCATGTTGTCATGATCAAATTGTTAAAGGGATTGTTCATCCTACAGTAGATTCATATTTGGGTGAAGTAACAGTTACATTGAGTGGTTCTTGTAGGCCCATGAAGTCATTTTTTACATGCCATTTTTCATTTTGCAAACTATTTTCTGTAGCCACCACACACAGCCTTTGTTATTCGGCAATGATGTCATCGGTAGCTAGCAAATGCTAATCGCTTCTTACGGGTTGTAAACAATTATGTCGAAAATTGAAAAAACACAGATTGATATCATTGTGAACAAAACTGACTGGTAGACATAGGAAGTATCAGCTCAGTTGAAAATCAGATTTATACACCGATCAGCCATAACATTATGACCACCTGCCTAATATTGTGTAGGTCCCCCTTTTGCCGCCAAAACAGCCCTGACCCATCGAGGCATGGACTCAACTAGACCTCTGAAGGTGTGCTGTGGTATCTGGCACCAAGATGTTTGCAGCAGATCCTTTAAGTCCTGTAAGTTGCGAGGTGGATCGGAATTGTTTGCCCAGCACATCCCACAGATGCTCGATTGGATTGAGATCTGGGGAATTTGGAGGCCAGGTCAACACCTTGAACACATTGTTGTGTTCCTCAAACCATTCCTGAACCATTTTTGCTTTGTGGCAGGGCACATTATCCTGCTGAAAGAGGCCAATGCCATCAGGGAAGCGTTGCCATGTAAGGGTGCACATGGTCTGCAACAATGCTCAGGTAGGTGGTACGTGTCAAAGTAACATCCACATGGATGGCAGGACCCAAGGTTTCCCAGCAGAACATTGCCCAAAGCATCACACTGCCTCCGCCAGCTTGCCCAATTCCCATAGTGCATCCTGGTGCCATGTGTTCTCCAGGTAAGTGACGCCCACGCACCCGGCCATCCATGTGATGTAAAAGGAAACGTGATTCATCAGACCAGGCCACCTTCTGCCATTTCTCCGTGGTCCAGTTCTGATGCTCACATGCCCATTGTAGACCGTGCTTTTGGCAGTGACAGGGGTCAGCATGGGCAACCTGACTGGTCTGCGGCTACACCTTTCTGACACCTTTCTATCAGTACCAGAATTAACTTTTTCAGCAATTTGAGCTACCGTAGCTCATCTGTTGGATCGGACCGCAAGGGCCAGCCTTCTCTCCCCATGTGCATCAATGAGCCTTGGCCACCCATGACTCTGTCGCCAATTCATGTATTTGGACAATTCAATTCATGTATTTGGACAATGCTAGTAAAGCTAATTCCAGGCTTGGACAGAGTTGAATAATGGCTTGTTGTGAAAAATGACTCCATGGGCCTTCAAGAAGAACTCAAGGTAAGTGTTATTTCACCCAAATGAGAATCTAGGACAAACTATCCCTTTTAGATATTGGCTGGGATGCCAGGGTCAGATCACTCCTGTGACATTCAATCTGTATTGTAAAGGTCTCCTAGAAAGTATGCTCGCCTTGGGGTGTTGATAAAAAATGCTAATGAATGCAGGGTCACTACAGTACATATCCTGTAACTTTTTTTCCTTCCTCAGTTGCCAGTTTCCCCTACCCCGTAGCCACTCCCACCCTGGCCTATCGGGGCTCACCGCTGCGCGGGCGGGGCCGGGCTGTCTACAATACAATTCGCTCAGCCGCCGCAGCCACACCCACTGCAATGCCTGCCTACCCTGGGTAAGAGTTACTAGTTTCTCAACATCTTCTTTAATTCATAAAAATACCCGTTATAAGTGTGCAAGTACATGATTTTCTTTTCATTGTTGTTAATGTGTGAATGATAGATTGTCTCCTTTTAGCGTGGTGTACCAAGATGGATTATACGGAGCTGAAGTCTATGTAAGTGAAACATTTTCTTCAGTTTGTTGCTTTTTTCAGGCTTTCTGGATGGTGTTTGGCTAACGACATATGTCTGAATCTGTTCCGTCCTGTCAGGGTGGCTATCCTGCAGCGTACAGAGTTGCACCATCAGCGTCAGCTGCCACAGCAACATACAGTGATGGGTGAGCAGCAGTGGCCAATGGCTGACAGCTTGTATAAAGATTGTAATAACTGTTTCCTTCAAATGGGACACAGAACACAGCACAGACAGCACTCTAACATAGTGGGCTTCAAATCTGGTCCGTGAGAGCTTCACATTTTGTTAAAACTCTTGCAATCAGTCATTCTGAATAAGAACTAGCACCCCTGTTTAGAATGTTTTCTCATTTGGTGTTTTTGGTCTCTGTCAGATATGGACGAGTTTACGCGGCTGCGACAGATCCTTACCACCATTCAGTGGGACCCACGACAGCGTACGGGGTCGGAACCATGGTGAGTCTTTTCAGAACAAACAAAAAGTGCAACTCCAGCTTAGTGACCCACCAAGTCAACCAAATCATTGTCTCTAACCACCACTTGAACTTCTGATTCAGTATGAATCATTTCTGATTTCATCATTTCTGCTTATTTCCAGGCCAGTTTGTACAGAGGAGGATACAACCGCTTCACCCCTTACTGAGCTGCCCAGTGTGAGCCTGGATGCGATTCTGTGAGTGTCCAGTCCAAGGACAACTATGTAGGACAGGTCACGACATTACCGAACTCTGGAGATTGTATCACCTCCTGACCTTTTCCTACCCTGGGAGTCTTTCATACCCAACAGACTGAACCTGTAAATACTGTCGGAGCCATTTACTATTTATTCTTATTAGAACAAAGAGTTTGATCTTAATTATAGAAAAATATTTAAAGACTTTTATTTTACACTTTATTTGTATTTTGTGACACATTTGTTCCAGGGTTGAAGAATTAAGATGTCTTCCATTCTACCTGTCCCCTATAAAGATAAGACACTCTTTCACTGTTGTAAGAGACAGTAGAATATGGTATGAAACATTTTTTGTTTCAATGGCCGATAACCATAATGCAGTCATGGTCTCTAGATGCTGACCTAGAGTCAAATTGTAGAATATAATTAAATTTTATACAGTTAAATGAATTATTTTCGATGACACTGGTTTTGCCAATGGTGTAGCGCACTGTTTGATGAAGTTGAAGTGTGTGTGTTTGCGTGTGAGGACCTGTATGTGTGTGAGTTTGTGGGAGTATATGACATCCATACCCAATTCACAAAGCAGAAGCTATGAGAGACAGCAATGGCACTGGTATTTTTAAGGTGCAAAGCCATATTTTTTTGAATTGCTTCTAGAGACATGTAAACATACTTTGCATAACAATGTCTGTTTTTGATTTTCCTAACAATCTACCTCTGATTCTGAAAATGTTCCCTTGTCAAAAGAGCATTTATGAGCCATTCGTTGTCAACAAATGAACTGTAACAAAATATTTGTCTTTTTAGTGGTTGAACTTATTTTTTCTCTGCTACATACTCAATGTTAAATATGACCTATTAACCAAACGTCCCTAAACCAATATATTACTTTTCTTCAGCAACCTCATGCTGGCTTTAAATCACCTAATAAGCCTCTGTAACTACAATTGGGCTTTCTCTGATTTCCTCTATCCTGCCAAACACAATTATGTTGTGTCCAGTTTCCTCTTCCTGTTCTATTGCTTGCATTTCTCCATTTTGTTTGAATATCTGGGTCCTGTCCATAGAACTGGAACAATTGTAGAATCACTCTCTACCGTAAATTCAATATTGTCCATTTGCTGTTGACTTCTAAATAAAACCTTTTTTTCTTCTAACTTTCCTCTTCTCACTTCGATTCCTGTCATTTGTCTTCTCTTTTTCAATAACTCTCTTCTGTCCTTCATTCTTCTGCTCAAACTGAGATTTTTACTGTTTCTTCTATGCTTTTAAACATACCTTTTACAGGGGCAAGTTTGCAAGTGCAGTGTAGTAAAGATTGTCTGCATATGTTTATGCAACCATTTCTAGTTCAGAACCTCTGTGCTGTATGGATGGAGTCAGCACAACTTCATGTTTTAGTTCATCTCAGATGTTGTGTGGTTTTAGTGGAGCAACCTCTGCTTTGCTTTACTGTGTTGTCTTTGTGCTGAATTTCTCTCATTTCTGAGGAGTTAATTTTTTCTTTTTCTTTTCTTTCTTGGTTTGTTTTCCTCTTCAAAGCCGAAACATACTTCTTTTTCCATGCTTATTCTTGGTTTTCTCATTTGAAAGTGTGTCTATGAAATAATAATTAGGATTAAAAAAACATGTCTAGAATTTCTATTTGAGAAAAAACTATACTTCATTTAAAACAGTGTGATACCGATATCAGAGAATTTTAACACCACATTTAATTAATCCTATCCTAGTTCAAAAAGTTCATACACTTTGCATTTGTGGCCATCTATTTAAAATAGCTTCTTTTTATTTGTAGCTTACTTGTAGTCAGTCTGTAATTTCTCTCTCTCTATTTCTCTTTAATCAACTTTTTTATATTTTATGCATGACCATCATATCTTCCTTCTATCTTGTCTTCACCTTTTCTGTCACTTTGCCTGACACTATTGTCTTAATTTATTTCTCTGGCTCTTTCATTTTCTTCACATCTTGATTCTCTATCCTATCTTGTTTTTCTATATATGTACAGTTTCCATTTTTCTTTTACTATGTTACCTTTTCGTCTTCTGCTGTCTTCTTCTTTTGATCTTTACTTTCGATGTATCCTGTATAAACATCATATACATAATATCTATTAGTACTGAATTACAGAGGTATATTTACTTTTGTTGTGTTTGATATTTTATTTCAAAACTTAAAATAAATTTTTGTAAGGTGTAATCGGGTTTATGTCTGGAAATATTTGTAAAAAAAAAGATTTTGCTTGCATAAGTATATAACCCAACACATAAATATTTGGTCGA
Source organism: Esox masquinongy (assembly GCA_016801175.1). Lineage (NCBI taxonomy): Eukaryota > Metazoa > Chordata > Actinopteri > Esociformes > Esocidae > Esox > Esox masquinongy. The sequence goes on along the minus strand of JACXGI010000184.1, from coordinate 57,329 downwards.
GCCACATAGGCTGCTAGTTTTTTGGGGCAAATATTTTGCCAGCGTGGAGTGTTTCTGGCTCAACAACAAATTTGTTCCAGGTTATTCAGGTTGGTTAGATGACACTTGTGGACAACAATTTTCAAATAGTGCCACAGATTCTTAATGGCATTGAGATCAGTGCGTTGACTGGAGAAGGTTATCTAGAAATGTTTTCCTGTATTAAGCTACCATTATACCTTCAATTTTAACGAAATGCCCAGGCCCTGCTGATGAGAGGCACCACCATAATCTACTGTAGTGATACTGTGTCTTGAGGGTGGGTAGTGTTGGGTTTGCGACACACATAGTGTGTAATGTACATACACTGTTTGACTAAAAATCTCTATCTTGGAGTCATCTGATCACTAAATTTTATTTTTCTAAATCTTTTCCCACAGTGCAGCTGGGTCACGTTCATGTTTTCTGGCAAACTTTCCAGATGTACTGTCAACTAGTACTTTTTGAGTGACAGAATATTTTTTGCAACCCTCCAATACAGGCCAGTGTTATACGGAGCTCTGGTTAACTGGTGCACCATAATTGGACTCCCAACCACTGAACTCAGTAGCTCAGACAAAGGGATTGTTGGTCTTTCACACCACAAGGGCTAAACACTTAAGGACCTTGCAATAATTAAAGTGTTTTAAAGTAAAATGTTAAGCAAATTTCAATTTATGTTATTTCTCCATTTCCTCCTTGTTAGGCTTTCTTTTTATTTTATCTGTTGTTGTGCGCTTTGTTTTCTTCATTCCACTATTCTGAATGGTTTTCTGTTTACATCTGTGCTCTAAAAAACGTCAATCATGTTGTAGTTTTCTTATATCTCTATCCTCTCCTTTTTCTTTTCATGTTTTATGCCCATTGCTTTCCTGTCATAACTTCCTCTATCTGTAGTCTCTTCTTTGTAATTATTTTTCAAGTCTGTCACATTATTTATAATGCTTTTTATATTGCCAAGTAAAACAATCTAACTTTTCTCCATCTGTAATATTTAATCTCTTCATTAGTAATCTTGTTGAAGTGCCTTCCCACCCATCTGTAGTTCTGTTATACATGCTGACTAGGATTTATATTGTTATTCCGTCATCTATAGCTTATTGCCTTTCTTACCTGATAACATTTAAACTAATACATTGCCTTATACGTGTTCCTGGTTCTTTGCATGCCTTTTCCAATTGCTCTCTGGTCAGCTTGAGGTGTTCCTTACTCCTGCAGCCCATAAACTGTCACTTAAAATTCTTACTTTTTTGTGTTAAGTTCAATGCCCTGCTGCTTGTCAAGTGCCAATTTAAAAAAAACTGCATCATGTTAATACTCAAGCGAAAGGCAGGATGTTGATGGATGCGATACTTACACTGAACTTGTACCCGCAAAATTACTGTTTATCGCTGAAGTACTTGTCATTGCTGTCTCTCCATTGTTTGTTTCAGTTCTGATCATTGAGTCCTTTAAATAAATGCCCATTTGTCAACCTCTTGTGTATTCTGTTTTGTCCTTGGTTTCAGTTTTGTCATTTCACAATCTGAGACAGATTAGGCTTAATGGAAAAAAGTGGAACTTGTAATTTCAGAAGACACTCGTAAACTTTGATTTTTTTCATCAATTTTATTAGGATCTTCAAAAAAGAAATACATATACATACAGTATTTACAAAATGGCAGTATTTAAATTAAAATCAAATACAATCCAGAGAAAGAAGAGAAAGGGGAGGATGGAGGATATTTTGCAGGCATATCCTTTAGTTTCAGTTAACTGCAACAGAAACCACCAACGTAGAAGCAATACTTACTACTGAGAATGGTCAGTTGCACTCAGCAAAAATACATCAGACACTAGCAAACAGATACTCAACATGAAGGGGGAAAGGGAAGGAAGAAAGCAGGGACCATGCAGGGGAAATGGGTGAGAAGAGAAATGGATAAACAGAGCAAATCCACTTTATACAGTGAAAAAGAAGAGATGAAAAATCAACAGCTGCATCAAGCTTAAGTAAGAAAAGGGAATTATTCAAGTGCAGTCAAAAAGGACAAAATGGAGGCAGGAGTTACATTTATGGGCTTAAAGGAGAAAAAACAACTATAAACCCACAGGTGTCAGGAGGAACAGTTGCAAGAGTAGAACAAGGAGCACATTTTCTAAAAGAAGCATTGTTAGTTATCTGTAAATATATAGCTGGAAACTGTTAGTGAACCAAAAAATTATCAGAATTAAAGCATCAATCCATGTGAGATATGAAAGTTTTGCAATGTTAAACCAATCAGACAAGGTGATAGAAGGCTACATGAACTTAACCATAAACCATCTAATATCAAAGTAGTATATCAAGAACCCTGTTAAGACATTTAAAAAAAACATTTGGATATGGGAGCCAACTTCTACAGAACGACATAAACCTGATAGTAATATCAAAATAAGCAGACATTAAGAAAAAAAAGCTAGTGTCTAGAGATGAATAATACAATAATATTTTCCTTGATATAATGGAAATTGTATGCTGTATGTCCAGACCCATTTCAACCCCCCCACCCCACCTAATTTTCTATTTACCGGCTAGAAATAAATACTTTAAGTGTCAGGTGTGATGTTGATAATACAAAAATGTGTCCAAATGTATGGGAGACGCATGAGAGGGCTAACAACTAACCAACACCAGGAGATCACAGATCAAAGATTGCATTAGCAAGTCTTGATCTGTACGTCAGAAGCTTTCATACTGACAAAACATTTTCAGGAACATACTGTTAACGTAAAACAAGAACATATGCAAATGTTTCTGGACAAACAGTATACATTAACACATTTGATGGCTTAACACTACGTGTATGACTAGTTTAACTGCAACATTGTTCCAAAATGAATGTCAAACTAGCTAAACTAGAGTGAAAAATAAATTTGAATTAATGTTTCTTCTTGATTCAAGTTAATATAGTCAAATAAGAATATATATAAAATGTATATCCCGAAAGAAAACAACAATACAATTGAAGTCAGGCTCCCATGTATAGGACACGGCAACAGGTCAGATAAAATGGCTTCAACTTGACTTGGCTGTATTAAGTCTTGCATTTCTCTCACTTTTCCCTCTCTCCAGCTTGCTTCTGGAGGGGACTGGTGAGGAGGTGCTCTTTTTTCACCTTCACACTCCTTATGCTCCTGCAATGCAGTACTGCAAGAAGAAAAATCAGAGAAAAAGCCTGGTGATGAGAGTGGGGACAGGTAAAGAGTAACAGAGAATAGAAAGATGAAGGAGAGATGGACATGTTGAGTTAAGAGCACAACTGCTGAAATTAATCATACATTGAAAGTGACCAAATCAAGGGCTAATAACAAAATGCTGCCAGTCAAATGACACAAACATCTATTAAAGGGTAGACAAGATTACATATGCAGACATTCATATTTAAATATTGCAATCATTCCTGTGCTTCAATATAGATTTGTTATGGGACTATACACAGTACCAGTCAAAAGTTTGGACAGCCATGGGTAAGTGTATCCAAACTTTTGACTGGTACTGTATATATACACATAATAGGCTCACTCTATCCATAATGTATAAAAACACAATGTCACCAAATAAAAACACTGACTCACATCAGCCAAAAACCAGCCAAGTCACCTGAAACTGTGTTTGTGCCCAATATCAAACTATTCCCAAATAAATGGACAAACAGGAGACCTGACAAACACAAATCACCCACGCACGCACACACTTTCTTGGCTGATGTGAGGTCAGAGTCTTATACCAAACCTTTTTCTTGCCATTTAAATGTGGCCTTTTTAGCAGATTACTACATATCTGTAAGGGGTTTAGGTGTACAGATAGCAAGAAGGTTTGAGATGCCACAGCAATAGGGCAAAAATTAAAGGGAACTGAAAATAACAAAATATTTTTGAAGAAAGGAAGTGGCACCCAAGTTTGCACGTTTCTGTGAAATTTGGCAAGAAAAAGTTTTGATTTTAACAGCACATCCAATTTGAATTCCTGTAAAAAAAAACAAATATAGATCTTCACTCCTGGAGTTACTGAATAAGCTGTCAAAAAAGGTAGGACAGAAATGACATGTGTTTGTACTGGAAAATGCAGTGACAATTTAAATCCACAGCAATATCAAAAGGTAATAGGCAAAGCATTCATAAAAATGTAACTTCACATTCATTTCAAATGCATTGCCCATTACCAATATCACATTTTTCCGCTTTTGATCACCATGTGTCAGTATTACACTTACCCTGGTGAACGTAAATATTCAATGACTATTAATATCTGCCATTTTTTAAAAAAATAAACTGAATCAACACCAAACTGTATACATTTTATACTGACATATCTATTTACACAACACACTGACTTCTGTTCATCCGGAAATTACAGTCCAGAACAATGGCACTGAATGCAGTAAAATACCTCAAGATTTGCACTGAATCAAACTAATACTCGCCAAGGTCATGCCTTAAAGGAAACTAAAAAAGGTAAATATGCTGATAACTGGAATGACCAATTCATGGTCCATTTCTGGGTTCTATTTATGACAATTTAGGCGATTTAACGCTTTACTTTTCAATCCTTCACCTGTCTCTATTGAAAATGAATGTCTGCAAATAGGTTTCTTAAAAGATCAGGTGGGGGATGTTTTTGCTTTAAATATATAACCAGATCAATTGTAAACTGACGAGTAAGCTCTCGTTCAATTACTCCACTACATAGTTACAGATTTACAGTAAAAAGGTATCCGGCTGTTTAATCATCATTCCAATGAGAGGAACATGGGTTAATACTGGGACCCGTAATTTCCCTGCCTAATTTCGATGACCCTATCATTACCTGTGGATGGAAGTTGAGCAATTATCATTGAGTTGATATCATCCTTTTTAACACCACTAATCTTAGTGTTTGTAATTGAGCAAATAGCAAATACAAGCCGATCTTTTCAGTGTTGTCATCCACCTCCTTCCAGCACAAGTCCTCTTTTCTTACCAGCTATACATACATACTCAGCCTTGAATGGAGACTCTGACATACAAACCCAAACGGAGCCGCCATCTGTACAGACATCAACCTCATCTTCATCTGTTATCTGGCAGAATTAACCCAGCCACTATATTTGAAGATGGAGACTTCACCGCCATCTTCGTGGTGTTGAATACTTCCTGGCTGTCACCACTCTTTTGGTTTCATGGTAGACGGTGTGTGAGCATGCTTGACCACTGCTGCTCCATGGAGCTGTTGATCAGGTGACTTGTGAACCACAACGGGCTTGTCCAGGCTGTAGGTTGGGAGACTGTCTCCTTGCCTGGTCTCAAGACAGATGGGCAATAGGTGTATATCCTGGCTCCCTGGACACATACAGGACGACTGCAGAGACCATCTCAGTAAAGACTATGGGACTGTATCCACCACTACACGTTTACAAGTCAATGCCTACCAGAAGAGGCAAAAAACCCAGGCTTACAAGCCAACTATACTGGAGAGCAGATATAACTGGAATGTAAACTTTCAAGTTAGGACTTTGGCAAACTCTAGATGATGACTTCTGAAGCTTGCAGCAAAAGACTGTGGGTAGTGGAAAACTGGGGCTAAGGCTGTGTGTGGACGCATCTTGACATCGACCAACCAACACCTTCACATTTCTCAGTCACTACATCTCAGGGAGGCCAAGTGTGCAATGCAAAGCAGGAACAGGAAGTGGGGGATACTTTAACTTGATGACTAATCGTAGGCGGCTTGGGGAAGGGGGAGGGGGGTTCACGACAGGACATACAAACCACCATCTCTTCCTTTCCCAGATCGGTCCCCGGCTCATTGGACGCATCTAGACAGCAGCAAAGGGCTAGCACAGTCTCTAGTATGGAACACCTGAGCAGATAAAGCTCTCTTCACTGGTAGTTGGTTTGGTTTTGGAGTGGATGAGCAGCCTGATGGATGAGGACTTGAGGAAGAACTTTAACTCTTCTTTTGGGTTCTTAAGACTTGTCTTCGCTTTAGTTTGACGCTGTTGACTTGAGGGAAGGAAAAACATAACAGAACACTGTTAGCTTAAAACCTCTGAGAGTGATGATGGATGGGAGACCTTACAGCTATTCTTCCCAGATCTGTGTGAGGTAATTGTTAAAAACTGAACTAATCCTGTAACATATCTGTTGTGTCACTAAAATGTTCTAATTTGAAAGTACATGTGTTGAGTTAATCAGAGATGTGTAGGGCTAAACTACTCTACATGTATCTAATATGCAGCATGTAGTAAGTCATCTACCTCCCTTGTACAGTCTGTGTGAGATCCTCACTGCATTCTACCCTGAGGTGTTGTAGTGAGTCCTAGTGCACCTCTCTCTCGTTCTACAGGACTTAATTGTAGTTTGAGTCTAACCACTAGCCTCCCTCAGAACTGACTGGACAGGTCTGGAATGCATTGCATTACAACTGTAAGGTACATTGTTGACCCTGTCTCAATATCTCCCTTTAATGTGCATTCCCCCTCCCTGGTGAACCCCCACCCCCTCAGGAGGCTGCCAGACAGGCTGAGCTGGTTTTGCAGTCTATCTTGCTGGGGTCAGAGGGAAAGAAAGTGACCCCCAGGCCTGTGAGGAAGGCCAAGCAAGAGTCTAAACAAAGGAAGCCCAGACTGGATTGCACATATTCCACTGGCAGGTCTGGTCTGAATCTGGGTAAAAACAGAGAAAAGATGGATGAAAACATTGGCGCATTTCTATGCCGCTATGTAAATTGTGAGCAACAACATTTTTAGGAGCCATTTACTTCTATGAAAGCCATCACTTACGTTTTCAATAAGGCCTTGAGAGCTATCACCCTCTCCCTCTCCACAAACTTATCAATGAGGTAGGAGGCCATACGCGGTGCTCGCCGATAGAGCTGGAAAAACCGGTGGAAGTTGCCCAGAGCCCAGGCGGCACGGAGGGAGAGAGCATGAGAGACACACTCATCCGCCCGCAACGCCGGGGTCAGGTAAACCAGCTCAGTCGTGATGTCTAAGGAGAGATGACACAACCGATAGAAAACCCAATGTAGAAATACTATTATTAATCAGCATTAAGGGGAAGATTAGAGAGAAGCTGGTACCTCCAGAGTTTTTAGTGAAGATGTAGTAGAGTATTCTGTAAGCGGTGAACTCGCCGATGTTGTCCGATGGGTGATCCTTGTACAAGGCCTTCAACTGTGTCTGGCACTGGTTGAACTCTGCATGGTCGCCCTGGCAACCACATTAGATGAAGAAAATGTATCTCAGAAATGTGCATATTTCAGCAAATCAAAATCCTGTGAGGTGTGGCACCAAACAAAGCATAACTGTTGACAATTGATAATGTACACTAACTCATGTCCATTATAGCCTCGGCCAACCACTAAAGGGGCTTACACACCGGAACCGGCAACCACCGGCCGAAACGCCTCCTTTTTATTAATCATCGGCGGCAATTAGGGCGGCATGCAAAGAGGCAGGAATGTTGAGCGTTTTTCTGGGGATCGAGTCACTGTGATGTCATTCACGTTTCGGTCAACATCTACTCTGCCTCGTCATATCAGTTCACCAAGTATGTTAATATTATAATTTCAGTTAGTAATATGTACAACTGAAACTAAAGTGAATGTTAAATATCGGTTTGGTACGTGTTGTGATCCAAATGAATATAGTTTAACAGTGTACGTAACTTTTTTGTGTGGAACTAAATTCGTAAACTCACGAGTTTCCCCCGGAACGGACCTTGGAGCCGTAACTATAGCAACTGAAGTAGCCTAGCACACTTGATGCAACATCATAAATATGGCAAATGACAAGCCAAACTTTTATGTGCCTTCCTTCGTTCAGGGAATTATGGCCAATTCGTTTTGTTACTATCTTTATTATTCTTGGACGTTGTGTAATTTAACTCCGGGTACACTGACACCAGCAAATCCTCCATTGTTGCGATAGTGACAAAAGCATGATCTCTGATTGGCTACCGTCCAGCGGCAAGAGGCAAAAGTTGAACATGGTTGAGCTTCGGCGGCAGGACCAAATATTGTGCGCGTTCCCATGGGCGGCAGCCGCCTTGCTTTGGCTTGCCGCTGACCGCAGCCGCCAGGGTAGGAGGCAAAGTTGCCGTTGAGGATTCATTGAAGGTAATGGTTCCGGTGTGTAAAGCCCCTTAAGTAATAAAAGAGAGAAGCTAACCAGCTAATAGTCTAAGAACATAAAATGCCATGTTATTTCAATTAGCTAGCTAGGTACTTTAGTAACAATTTTGTCTTGAGTTTCAATTTCATTTAAAGCAAACCAAGAAAAACAAGGACCAAGTCTCACTTCAGTAGACTTTAGGGTACATTTAAAAATGCACCCTCCTACATGATGGGAATTAGAAAAATGACGAGTCGGGTGCCTGCAAGCTTACTGAGCGTTAGTCTCACGCTAATGCTGCCAGTTTACTTCCTGCTCAAGCAAGCTGTTTGATAAGGAGAGCAGCATGGCAGGAAGTGCATAAAAGACACGTCTCAATCTTCGACACTCCCGAGCCCGTTGGGAGGCCATTAACATGCATTGCATACCATGGTACTGGGTGACCAGTGTAAACGTGGAAGACAGAAGGAAAGGAGACAATGCATGTAGGGCCTCACCTTTTCCAGAGCAATGCGTGCATGGCACTCGTATACCTCCACTGTGAACTCTGTACGAACTCCCTGAACCTGAAGGTGAAGACGGACATCCTTTATACACACACATCCTGTTTTCATATCCACACACAATGATTTAAATACCAAGAGTACAAAGCGCCTGAAGACAAAAAAAAAAGCCATGTAAACTGACTGTGAGGTCCTGTCGTATAGACTTCATCTGTTCACAGGCATATGGGTAGTCCTGGTGGTTCTTCCAGTGGGCCTTCACGGCCAACAAAGACTTCCTCAACACCTGGACAGAAACATGGGATTAGTATTACCACATCTGAAAGGAGGATTGTTTTATTGTAGGTGATGAGCAACACTCACAGATACGGGGCGCACGGTGGCGGGGTCGGGGGCACAGGTGAGTCTCAGGTAGATCTTGGTGATCTCCTGGCAGGTGCCCACAATGGGGCAGTCCTCCCAGCTCAGGTCCTCCTTGGGCAGTTCCAGGTTGTTAATGGACAACACCAGGGGCTCAGAGCGCATTTTCGTGTTGTGGAACCGGGCTGCTCGGCTCTGTTTCTTGGCCTCTCGGTTAGGGTCATGGAAGTCCAGTCCGGCGTTTCCACCTTTCCTCTTTTTTCCCAGGACGGTGGTGTTCGGATCATCAATGTTTCTGTGGAGAAGTACAAACGTGATCAGAACAACAATAAAAAATCTGAAATGTGATGTGTCAGCAGAGTCAATGTGTCAGCAGAACAATGACAACATAAACCAATGTCATCCATCAGGTATAATTGCACATCCATACCTCTGCCCTCTATTGCCTCTTCCTCCTCTTCCTCGTCCCCTCTCTCCACCTCTTCCCCGATCCCGGTTTCCCCCACGACCACGGCCTCCTTTCTGGTTGCGCCGGGGAAGTTGGGTTCGGAGGTCACTAGACATGCTGCTGTCTGACTGGGACTCAGAGTCACTTTAAGACAAAGAACAGGGAATTACAACAGCAGGCACAATGTTGCCCAGTAAATGTCTGTGTAGTGAGACCGTACCTCCACATCTCTGTTTGAATAGAGCAATGGCTTCCAGCATTAACATTTCTAGAAGACGTTACATTTAAAGAAACCACCCTTGACAGAAGCGTACGGTTCATGAAAAAAAGGGAATACATCAACATATTTTGAGTGGTATTTCCCAGCCATCCTCATGTTTCAAGTAGTCAAGGATTTACAATAGCAATACATCCCTATTAAACATTTATTTGAAATAAGTTCAAAAGGACTCGCATAGTATGCAACATGATTTCCACTTTTGGAGGTTAACAAGGCGACACACCATTTTAAACTCTTCTACATTTACTGGATTGGTTGAATGGTCCAGAAGTAAACCCTAAACATTCCATTTTATTTAATCAATAACAAGTTATGGAAAGTAGTGCTTTAAGTATAACATATATAATATATATAATATTTAACCCAAAGTAGCATTTATAAAAATAAAAACAATTCCCAAGCAGAGCTCCCACATTCAAGATAAAAAGGAAAATATGTTGAACAATGGTTTCTGACTGTTAGAGGGGGTATTATCTGACCTATAATAAAGCAGTTTGGGATAAACACTAATTCTGGCGAAATATGATGAAAACCAGTCACTAGACTAGCCCAAAACACCCTGTTTCTCTGTCCCTCACCTGTGCCTATGTCTCTGGCTACTGCGGTCCCTGTGTCTGCTGTGGGAAGGGGAGGGTGAGCGAGAGGAGGAGCCAGAAGAACTGGATGAGGGGCTTCTCTGGGAGAAGACATTCCTGTAGTGGCCCAGCCTGGCCCCACCGCCCCTGCCCCGTGTAGACCCACCAGTACCCCCACCTCGGCCAACAGAGCTCTCCAGAGTCCTTTGGGTGGGTACAGCCTCCCAACGAGACTGCTTGGCCTTCAGTCTGGACAAGGAGAGAAAGGAGACACAGGGTTAGGATAACTAGGCACCTCTTGGTAGGGTTAAGGATATTTAGGTGGGCGTGGCCCAACCTACTGAGTCACGCAGGACTAGATCAGAAAAAACAAAGTCCATAAAAGGGGATTCAGGCTTTTTATAGTCCTGTGTCTTTCTTTAAGAACCAATCCACTCACTCAGGCAGGGGTTCGCGGTCCCAATCGATAGTGTAGGCAGACCCATCTTGAAGTCTCTTCTGTAGGACCTCTTTCAGCCCCTTCTCTGTCCGGTCCTTATCCTCTTCATTCTCACAGGCTGTGAAGCAGCGCTGCACATACTCCTTCATGGCTTGGGGCCAGTCCTGAGGCCTGGGGGCAACGTTAGACAGTCAATCAGAGTGACAGGACACTTGTCCGGGGCTATTAGGTTAATGACTCATTATTAGATGCCAAAGAGGGATTCACTACTTTTCAGCAGTATATTTTAAACATCAGACCATCCTCATCTTCCGATCTATGGTCATTGATGTGTAGGTAGTCACATGACTTGGGGAGTACCATTCTCCCCCGGTAGCTCTTAAGCCTGGTAAAGACATGTCACTAGCAGCAGTCTCCTCACCGTGTCTGGGCACCACCAGGGGCGGCAGGAGCAGCAGCAGGGGACGAAGGAGTAGCAGCCAATCCAGTGGGTTGTTCCCCAGGTGGAAAGCTCTGATTGACATACGTTCGCTTTGGAATGTTGAACTTCACAGCAGCTGCTCCGGGCGCCTCTGCGGAAGACAAAGTAGCAATTTTATGTGAATTTAAGTGAAGGCAAAAACACAAACCTGAAGATGAGCTGAAAAAAAAACAATGCTTGATATATTCTGAACAAAATCTCTACACACACAAACGTACGTTTCATTCGGTGCCAGAGTTGCTGTCCTTGACCTCCTTGTTGTTGCTGTTGTTGTTGTTGTTTCTGGTTCTTGTTTTTGTTGCTCTCTCCTCTCCCAGCTCCAGGTCCATACTGACCCTGTCCTTGTGGCTGTTGCTGGTTGTTATTCTGTTGGAGCTGGTATGAGTTCTGGGTCTGGTAGCTCTGCCCATAATTTGGCCTGCCCTGGCCATGGTTGTAACCTCTCATCTGGTTGGGGTCACTGTTGGGGTAGGCCATAGAGTTGTAGGAGTTCTGCCCTTGGGGAAGTGGGTACTGGGAGTTGGGAGAGGGAGGGATAGCTGGTGGAGGAGGGGGCTGCTCAGAGCTGGTGGGACTCTGGGGGGGAGGTTGAGGGGCAGCAGGAGGAGGGGGCTGGGGCTGAGGGGGATAGCTAGCGGACTGGTCATCCATCATGGGCATGGATGAAGGCTGGGAGGACAGGGAAAAAGAACAAACAGGAAGAACAGACAGTATTCATTGTGAAAGTTGAAAAACTGCACAGATTCCCAAAAACTTAAAACAACTGAGAACCATAATTGTACAGAGAAACACTAAGAAAAAGTTTATAGCAACAAGGGACTTCAGCATCTAGTGTGACTATGGTCACACCTGCTTTAAATTAGGTAATTGATTGGCCTATGTACCAATTAGTTTAATTTACAGCTGAGCCAATTAAAACAGAGTCTGTGCCTGCAACCAACCAAACAACAATGGATTGGTTGTTCCTGACCTAATTAGGCGTATCAGGGTAAAAATACAATGTATTACTAAACCTTTCTTCAAAAACATCTAAAATTAATAAAATGTCTGTCCTCTGGCATTTCCAATCCAGAAAGAAAATACTTTATGGACCAGTTCCTCAAACACGGATTAAGCCTAGTCTAGGACTAAAAAAATCATGTTCAATAGAAAGCTCTACTAAGCTTGTTTTTTAGTCCCAGTCTAGACTTAATCTGTGTCTGCGAAACCAGCCCATTAAGTATTTTCTTAAGTCAGAAAAATCCATAGATGTTGCCTTACTATCTTTCTTATTATGGTTGAAGTGCATGGCTAGCACCATTGAGGATTATCTACAGTACATCTACATTTTAGTACATTTTCATTTATGAGAAAAACTGAAAAGTTACACTGTGTTGTTAGAAAAGATATGCAGTGCAAACATGAAATACACAGCCGTGGCCCTCAACCCCTGAATGACAATTCACATCATCCCATCCTAGTGCACTTCAAAATGTTCTTCAGCCAAGAAAGCTATTGACGTAATTAGCAAATAAGCATAGCAAAATAACTTAATGTCAGTCGCCCACAGTTATCTATAGCTGGCTAGCTGGCTTATAGATTTTCAGAGTCACTGTGTGTCATATTATTAGTGTGACAACTACTCATATGTACATGTTTAGCATCATAGCCATTGACATGGCAGTCGTGTTGATTTAATTTGATGTGTGGCCATCGTAATTAGAAGTGTGCCGAGTACTTGGACTAAACAAGCATTGTAACGGATATGGAACATTTTCAGAATCCGAATATTATATGACTATATGTATTGTCCGTAATTTTATCTAAAGGCTCACTTGGCTAGTTTGGCTGTCGGTGAAGAATCTAGTGGGATGTAGATTAAGCCTGCTGCCATGATTGGGTTAGAAGAAGCACGTTCCCTTTCATCTCCAAGACACACGCAGCCACTGCTCCAGGACATCCGATAGGTCAAAGCATATCTCCCCTTCTCTCTCAAAACAAGTCTTGCTTCCTAGTTGGCTAGTTATTGTAGCTATTACTCTGCTTATATTTTCTGTCAAAATTGTTGAGGCCATACCATTATTTTTCCTTTGTTTGGGACATTATAGCTGGTAGCTTACTTTCTCCGCTGTAATTCCCTTGCTAACGTCTTTTTATTTTGTGAGCTAAGCCCCTCCTCATTTGCCAGTGTAATTATTTATGCTTTACCAGGCATATGAACAGAGCGATCAGTAATAAATAATGACAAATGCAGATATTTAAATTTGACTGTACAGTTACGTTGTGGCACAAGTGTCGGGAAAGAAAGGTTTGCTTCTCACAAAAGGGAAAAATATGGACAGACATGATGATATGTCTGCAATGAATCCTGGCATCAATTGCCAGACCTGCACTATTCAGGTTCATATATGTTTTAAGTGAATGTGTCATTGTATTAAGGACGAGTGACACACAAGGTATCTGACATGTACTTTGATCAGTGATAGCACAGTGCATTTGAGTTTTTCTGATCAAGTGGGATCAAACGGATTCTACTATGACACGAACGGCTGCAGTTTGCATTGAACTGTAGGTGATATTAACCCTGTAAGTGAACAAAGTTGTTTACTCAACCCACTCGAGCTAAACCAAGAGCAGAGGGAGGAGCTTTAATAAATTGGCCTGCCACTTAAGAAGACATTCAAACTTAATCTGGTAGAGGTTAGGCTGAGGGCTAAAAGGGTTAAATAAAAACTATTGATTGGACAGCATAATAGACTGTTTGGCCTAATTCGTTGGCTTACCGCAAGTGACGACCGCGATGGAATCTTGTACTCATTCCATAGGAATTCCAAAGAGTTGACTCATTTCAAAATAGATTTGGGATATATATTGTATTCAAAGATACTTCAAAATATCTACTGGAGTATTTCTAGCAACACAAAACCAACAGTCAACTTGTGCTTTGTGTTAGGACATAAATCACATTTCACATTTTACCTCCTATTTCATCAGCTTACATAGCGCACCAAAACAGTTAAATCTGTCATATTAATCATATCACGTTTATTGGGTTTAACTTAATAGTTAATAAAGCATGTGGTTGAAGTAATGAGACATGGCATTATAGCTTTCTGCCATGTTACAGATTGGAGGTCTATAACCATTAACCTTATCATGCTCATAAAAACAAATAATGCTGACTTAAAGATAACCTTAATTTAATTATAAATTATCTCAGGTTCTGTACACAGGGACATTACCTTGACTTGATATATGGAGCCCCCGGCTCATACCAAGGTGATGTAAGTCGCTAGTGACCAGTAGAGGCTGTGCAGCCATCGGCCACTATCGGGGCCAAGTTCGGCCGATAGCAATAGTTTGTAAAACGTCCTATCAGCGCCGATTAATCGGCCAAAAGATTAATCGGTCGACCTCTATTGCAGATGTCTATAAGCTTTGGATAAGTCATCTGCACGAAGCAATGCTCGGCAGTCTTTTTTGTGCTTGTCTAATTACTCCATGAATGCACCAACCCTCTAAAAAAAACTGGCAGGTGGAACAGTGCAAATCCCAGAGAGCCTATACCAGTAGTAGGCAACTATGGCCCAAAAACAACTGAGTTGCTTTTTGTCCCTAAAGTTTGTAGATACAAAAAAGGTTAAAATGACCATAATGAATCATAAAAAAAATTTTAAAGCTTGTTTTTATAAGTACAGTATAGCTCAGAATTGCACTGATAAGGAGTCCTAAATCAGGCAATGGTAAAGTCACTGCCACAAGTAAGATGCTTGTGGCAGCATCCGTGTTATAGTCCTGCTCCTGATTTACCCAGGAATCCCATGGAGGGCAGTGCATTTTTAGAATATTTCTATTTAAAACAGTCATTTTGGATGGAAGGTACTAGCTTCTTATCGCCAACCCTACAGTTTATTTTTGTATGCTGGCAATATCGTAAGTCGTGCGATGGGAAACCCTGACTCAAAATTTTGAAAATCCTCATTGGCGGTGCCCATGCTAAGAAATGCTTTTCAGGACAAGAGTTCTCTATCCATCTCTATGAAGTCATCACAAACGTTACCTGTCCAGTTGGGGTGGTGGGAGTCGGGTAAGTTCCAGAAGGTACACCATACTGGCCCTGAGGAGGATAGCCACCACCATACTGAAGAATTATAGAGGAAAATACACTTAAAAAATGCACTGACATGGCATAAATAAATGTATGTTGTGTATTCTGTCTCTGTATCATGTGCAAATGGTTAATTAACTATTAAAAGAAATGACAAAATGATACAATGAGGGCAATTAATGGCAGTTCTTGTGAAATGTGGAAGGCGTGCAGGACATGCAGACTCACATGGCCTGGAGCCACAGGGTAGTAGTAACTGTAAGGGTAGGTGTATGAAGGGTACTGTTGCTGTGGGTTCTGCTGGTACCACTGCTGGTAGTACTGCTGCTGTTGTATGGCTGTGGATTCAGTTACTGCAGGTTGGAACTGACCAGCCTGGAAAAATAAACATCAAGACTTCATGTGTAACCGAGTGATGAGAACTGTCGATTACAAATTATATTACAGGTCTACAGTTAAACATCAAGACTTCATGTGTGGTTTCCAGGAGGGAAAAGTACAAAAAAGGATGAAAATTCATAATTAATTAAATGAAAATGAAAGTCCTGTTCAGAAAAGCGTGTGGCCTTACTGCTTCCCAAAATTAGATGACTGGTGAAATTATACATTGTACCTTATAATAATAATACACTAAATTTAAATAAAAAAATCAGGACAGATTTAAAAGCCAAAACAGACAGCCCAGTGGGAGTTTTCTATGCAGAATTTCACTTATCACGAGAAAATGTTGCATTATAATTTGTGGGAAAAAGACAACTGATAAATAAGCACACCACTAACAGATAACAGGCACATCAGAACACACACCTGTGCTGTAGTCCGGTTGGCCTGAGCAGTCTTAGTGGCACTCTGGGTCTTACTGATGGAGGCCAGTGCCTGTCTGGCCTTCTCCCACTCCGGGTTCTCATGCACAGCTTGGCCTTCTGGACCTGCTGCTGCTCCATACGACCTGTCAGAGGAGACACTTGACTGTCAGTTTCTCACTACTGCATGCATGCGCAGTATGCCCACTGGCTTCTTCCTTCTTGGTTGGTAGAGATTTTAGAAAGGTACAATTGTGAACCTGCAGCTTCATCACAAAATGTTATCACATACAGCTCCAGAAATAATTAAGAGACCACTGCACCTTTTTCTTTCCTTTCCAAAAAAGTCGAAAAGGAAGGTTTTGAGTGAGGAACAGAAAGGTTAAAATTAAGAGACCACTGCAAATTGAACGCTTCTGTTCCTCACTCAAAAATGTCCTTTTCAACTTTTTTGGAAAGGAAAGAAAACAGTGCAGTAATTTTTTATTTTTCTGGAGCTGTACATTTGTCGTCATCTCTCATAACTGATTTGGTTTCCCGAAATCTAGGATGTTGGTTGTGATAGAATATTCTAGTAGACATGTTATGCTATAAGCCTTAAAGCACAGTTGAGAGGGAGGTTTTCGCTCTTAAAACCCTGTTTCCATAAAAGTTGAGACGCTGTGTAAAATGTAAATAAAAACAGAATGCAATGATGTACAAACCATTTAAACACTATATTCAATAGAAAATAGTACAAAGACAACATATCAAATGTTGAAACTGAGAAATGTTACTGAGCTTGAAAAATATCTGCCCACTTTGAACTTGATGCCAGCAACACGTTTAAAAAAAGACTGGTAAAGATGTGCAAAGCAAAAAAATAATAAAAATAACCTGGTAGAACATCTCAAAACGAATTAGGTTAATTGGCAACAGGTCAGTAACATGATTGGGTATAAAAAGAGCATCCCAGAGAGGATGAGTCTTTCAGAAGTAAAGATGGGAAGGGGTTCACCACTCTGTGAAAGTCTCTGCAGGCAAATAGTGCAACAATTTAAGAATAATGTTCCCCAACATCAAATCGCAAAGAGTTTGGGGATCTCTTCATCTATAGTACATAAAAACACTAAAAGATTCAGAGAATCCGGAAAAATCTCTGTACGCTAGGGACAATGACGAAAACCCTCAGACGGCCCTGCAATAATAAAAACAGATATGACTTTGTAGTACATATCACTGCATGGGCTCAGGAACACTTCCAAAATCCATCGTCTGTGAACACAGTATGTCGCTGCATCCACAAATGCAAGTTAAAACTCTACCATGCAAAGAAAAAAACATACATAAACAAGATCCAGAAACATCACCACCTTCTCTGGGCCCAAGCTCGTTTAAGATGGACTGAAGCGAAGTGGAAAGCTGTCCGGTGGTCTGACGAATCAAAATTTGAAATTATTTTTGGGAATCATGGATGCCGCATCCTCTGAACCAAAGAGGAGGGACCATCCATCTTGTCATCAGCGCACAGTTCAAAAGCCAGCATCCGTGTTGGTATTCGGGTGCATTTGTGCATATCGCATGGGTGACTTGCATATTTGTGAAGGCACCACTAATGCTGAACAATATATACAGGTTTTGGAGAAACATATGCTGCCACCCAGATGTCTTTTTTAGGGAAGGCCTTGCTAATTTCAGAAAGACAATGCCAAACAACATTCTGCACTTATTACATCATCATGGCTCTGTGGTAAAAGAGTCCAAGTGCTAAACTGGCCTGCCTGCATTCCAGACCTGTCACCAATTGAAAACATTTGGCGCATTATGAAACAAAAAATATGATAAGGGAGACCCCGAACTGTTAAGCAGCTGCAATCCTATACCAAGCAAGAAAGGGAAAACATTTCTCTTTCAAAACTACAGCAATTGGTCTCCTCAGTTCCCAAACACTTAGAGTGTTTGTTAAAAGAAGAGGTGATGCAACAGTGGTAAACATACCCCGGTCGCCACTTTTTTGAAACATGGTGCTGGCATCAAATTCAAAATGGGCATGTATTTTTCCAAAAACAATAATATTTCTCAGTTTCAACATTTGATGTTTACTTTGGACTATTTTCAATTAAATATAGGGATAAATGATTTGCACATAATTGCATTCTGTTTTTATTTGCATTTTATGCAGCGTTCCAACTTTTTTGGAAAAAGGGTTGTACTTCACTCTCCCTGAGTGAGAGAGGTATGCACTACTTGGCAAGATAGTTCTCCACTGAATCAGAGGCCTGTAGGCACACAGACAAATGTGCAGTTATTCCCCTTTAACTCGGTATGTACTAGCATCAAAAATAGTCACAGCTTTGTAATTATATAAAGATTATTTATTAAAATTAGTAACTATGCCAATGATAATAAATTTAACTAAACTTTTGCTGTGACCTCCTAAATACAATGGGAATTTCTCATTGGCGGAAGCTAAATATGTTTCTGTTAGCAGTTAGCACTTTGTTAAGCTCAATATACAAATGTTTGACGTAGGGCTGACCAATAAATCAAGTTAACTCAAGTCATTTGAATTTATTCTTTAGCGTGATATTTGTCTATATTGTATACATAACTAATTGATAAATGCTTTTCTCTGTGCAATAATGAGATAAATGAAGTAAAAACAACTGAGAGGATGTTTTTTTTAAACAGGCTTTTACAACACGATTAAATTAGGGCACTGCCTTTGTTTATTATTGAGTCCACACATGCAGGCAACTGTAGGAAACTTCCTGAATAGGTAATTCCACATGCATAAAGCCCTTAAGAATGATAGTTAGCTAATGAAAGCCAATTTAGATACAATAAAAAACAGAATAGAGAAATAGAGAAAAAAAAAATTTGGGAGGATTATCCATATAAAATTTAAAACAAATGCATTTTTTTTTATTGGTGAACAGTCCAAGTCCAAGATTTCCATAGCCTATAGAGACTAGGTCAACTGCTAAGTCTGGAACCAACTCATTAGCCTTATTAAACCAGCTATTAAAAATAAATACACTTCATCATGGTGAAAGTTCCCCAAATCAAGGTTGCCACTCCACCAGTATTTCCCAGATCCAGGAGGGTTCACCAAGGAGTGCCTACTCTTAGTCCCTTTTACAGCTACAGAGAACTCTGAAATACCCCAGAAAAATCCAACTTAAATGTAACAATCAACCAATAGGAAGCTTTATACATTTGCAATTTAATGCAAATAAACAGACATACCATGTTTTGAAAGCACCAGACCAAGGTTCTCCAGATTGACTTATTCAACCTGTTTTCATACAGAAAATATTTTCCGATGCAATACAAAATGTAGGTGCAGGCCTGTTGACCATGAAATTTAATTTAAAGTGCCATCATCTACAGGTCAAGTACTATGATGAAGTATGGTTATCAACTCAGCAGACCCAAAATCAAGACTAAACTGACACAGCAGCAGTGCAATAAAAACAAACTACTCAATGGTTAGGAGAGTTCCTAGCACACTCTTCTCTGTGTCCAGTGATGGGGCAGAAAGGTAGCCAAGTGGCCAAGAACATTAAGCCAGTAAACAAAAGTTCACAGGTTCTAATCCCTGAGCCAACAAGGTGAAAACCCCTGTTGTTCTGTTCCAGAGCAAGACAGTTCTTCCTAATTGCTCCTATGTAGTTACTGTAAATAAATATGTGTTCTGAGCATATTTAAAAGGTACAAAAAATATATTTTACCAACACCGGCGTTGTCACATCTGGCATAGAGCCTATAGCAACATATTCATTAAGTTTGACAAAAAAAAAAATCAAGGAATTAGGCAGAAATGGATTTGTAGAGAGCCATGGCATGCATGCAAAATATTTTACAGCGACAAATTGTGTAGGCAGTCTACCCAACAGTTTTACAAATTTCCATCAGGTTTAGTCATTACTTGCCGGACTGACCCAAGACTTATTACCATCTAATTACCTAAGCAACAAGACCTGCCACTCAGCAGAGCCTGACTGTACATGCAACTAGGTGGTGCTAATCTTAAAAAACAAAACTTTCAGTATATTCCTGTTTTTTGCATAGCTGGCAAACTAGTAATAGGCTAGACAACAGAACGCTTCAAAATCCACCCACACCTGTAAAATCGCAAAAGAACGCTTGCTGAACTGGAATGCGAGTGCGAAGCCATAGCAAATGAATTTAATGGAACCTTGGCTGAGCCTCTCTTGGAATGATTAGTGCTAATAATTCAATTTCCTCAGAATGACACCAACAACCATTGTTATTTTACTACTACAATCAAAACTGGAAAAAAAACTTCTGATGTAGAAAATAAACGTTCAATCCTCTATTGTATCAATTGCAATTACATCTGGGTAACCTGGAAGTATTTATAAAAAGAAAAAATAGAAATCACACCTGAATATTTTTAGTCTAGCATTTGATACAAGGAACGGCGCGGCCAAATCATATTCTATTAAAAAATAAGATTGTCTTGATTAAAATGATGCCCCACATAAAGAAATTTAAAAAATATACATTTTGAGATTTTCGCCTAAACAGACCAGCATGTCTCTCCATTGGAATTCAATACGCGAAACTCGGAGTTCCAATGGAAAAAAGTTTTTTGGGCAATAGCATTTGATTATAGTGAATAGCGCTGCCATGAAGCTGAGATTGTCCTGACTAAAATGGTGTGTGACACGAAAGAAAATAAAAATATACATTTTGAGATATGGTATGAAGTACACAGGCAGGTCTGCACATCTAGCCTTTTTTCATAGGATAACAATGGAGGAACAAGCTTAGAAAAATTAATTGGTATTTCCGAAATTTTAAAGGTTAACTGTAGAAGACAATGAATTTTAAGGAAAATTGTAAATAGCAGTTCAGCAAACATACATACAGCTCCGGAAGAAATTAAGAGACCACTGCACCTTTTTCTTTCCTTTCCAAAAAAGTCGAAAAGAAAGTTTTTGAGTGAGGAACAGAAGTGTTAAAATTAAGAGACCACTGCAAATTTAACGCTTCTGTTCCACACTCAAAACTTTCCTTTTCAACTTTTTTGGAAAGGAAAGAAAATGTGCAGTGATCTAAATTTTTTCCAGAGCTGTATATATGACATATGCATGATCTCTTGTATGACTTCTTTGTCATCCTTATTCTAGCGGGGCTGTATGCACAGCAGTAGTGGGCTTTTTGTTTTTGCTTTGATTTAGAACACTTTCTGAAGACAAGTTGGTGCCACAGTGCTCAATACAATTAAAAGAGCCAGGGTGAAAAAAATACCTAAAATAAGGCCTGTTTTTCCCCGATTTCTCTAAAACTACAGCATTAATGATGATTAAGTACACACTTGTTGCATTGGTTGAAATGTATGCTAAGGCAGAACAATTCGTCAAAATTCTGTCAAGTTTACAAGCCCTTAAAACATTAGTGAGGGGTCTCTAAAATTCGTACATTCCAAGGGGTGATGAGCCACCGTCACGTGTCTGGCCACGCCCACCACCTAAGAACCTTTTGATCCAGAAAAACCCTGCAGCTACTGTAGCTGATAACTGACTTACTGCTGCCAAACCTTCTGAACAGTACAAATCCAGTTATAGGAGGTTCGTTAGAATTTAGAAGTGCTATTGTCATTAAAATAAATGTACTACTTCCTCAAGTAATCCAAAACTGTGTACACCGCCAGCATCATGTAAATTTCCGTGTCATCATGACATGCTTTATAGACACCCATCTCTCAATCAATGAGAGAATATTTAGAAAAATATAGCTAAATATATGAGTTCGACGATTTATGAAATAACGTAACTAACATTTTCTAAATTAAAATGTATCACCTGAAACTTGGAGCGGACATTGTTTATTTGAACATTATAGTTAATAAACATTTTGCCGGGTGGACAAGAACGACTCGTTGAAAAAACTTTTATTAACTACTGTACGACTTTGGCCCGAACTGTACTGCAACGGGTAATGGTGTATTGCATGCTCCGGTCTCCAACAGATATCTTACTCAAAACATGTAGTATAAGTGTAGCAAGTCAACCATTACCCCAATAAAATCACCTGACCGTACTGGGATTTGATAACCTAAGGTCCATCAACACAATTCACCATTACTAAGTTAACTGACGCTGAAGTGGTTTGTTGAGAATGACATAATACTAAGTGGCAGAAGCTAGCTTTAGTTAGCTAGCTAGCTACGTGAACAAGTGATATACTACCGTACAACAATACCGGCGATTCGCATTCTTCGACTTCGAAAGTTAACTAGCTTGCTAATGCTACTTTTTTTTTTTTTACCTATGTACTAACTTAATTACACATTCAAAGTTTGATAAGATGACCAACTTGATAATTGTAATGTTATTACTTACCAGTTAGCAGCCGGAGCTGTCTGAGTCGTATTCGCCGCCATTTTGCCACTGAGATAGCCAGCAAGCTGATTAGCTATTTTTGCTAGCTAACGTTCCCTAGCTACAGTACAGTTAACGTTACTGTAAAAACGTTGGAACGTCGTCCGCCTGAAGACTCAAGAGTAAACAAGAACAATCAAATCAAAATATATATACAAGAAAACTGCTTCCTTCCGTTTTTTACTCAACCATCCAAACGTCACTATTGTAATTCGAAGAAAAATACAACTCAAAGCAGTAGGTAAACGTCGAATAATGCATATTCACAAAAACATGCAACTGTGGATGGAAGGTAACTTCAACTGAAAAACAAAATGGCAGTTCCATTAGATATGACTGGAACCAGAAACCAACGAAAGGCAGTGACGTCAATGTTTTTTTTATAACTGTGGACGTTTTCCAAATACATTAACGTGCACGTTCACAAATGCTGCAACGTTTCCCAATTAAAAACAAAGCAGCCATTCTTGATTTCAAGACTTAATGAAACTCCAAGCTTAATTTTCTGTATAATAACTGGATTAAAGCTCCATTTCAAATTCTGCGAATTATATATATTAATTTACTCATCACCAGTCAACTTTATTTTGTAGAAAATTATGATTTGAAACATTAACTCAAAACATTAACTGCAGATGTCCACTGGTCATTTTCGCATGTATTAATGCTAGTAGTACAGTAAAAACCTTACATATTGACCGTTAAACATGTTACTGCCTTCGGTGCACATGTACGGTTGCAGCGTGAGTTCTAATTCTACCTATCCTACATACTGCTCTTTCAATAAAAACTATCAAAACGTAAAAACCAGTCAGAGGAATCAAGCACTATTAAAAGCTTAACATGTAGCGTCCTCATCTGGCACTGAGCTGAACTGCAGGAATGATTTTTAATTTAAATTCACCTTTAATGCAATATAACCGTCTAGAAAAAAAATATATTTGCCAACAACTAGGTCAGGTCAGACTACTTTCACGTAAACTTATATGTTATTGAGCAAATCCTTCACAGCCAGGACAAAAGTAAATCAGAGATAAAATAAGGCCCAATTTCTTGTTTGCTAGTCATATGAGATTTAAACACTATACATTGTCTACTATGGTAATAATATTTATTTTATATTTTTATTACCAAAGTGACTGCATATTTCAAAAGTATATAAGACATGATTGTGATTGTACCATAATCAAATTATTATTTATCTTCTCACGAAAAGCTTTTATCAACAGGTTAATGGTTTTTATATATACAGCTCTGGGAAAAATTAAGAGATCACTGCAAAATTATCCGTTTCTCTGGTTTTACTATTCATAGGTATGTGTTTGAGTAAAATGAACAGTTTTGTTTCATTCTATAAACTACTGACAACATTAAATTACTTCCAAATTACAAATAAAAATATTGTCATTTAGAGTATTTATTTGTAGAAAATAACAACTGGTCAAAATATCCCAAAAAAAGATGCATTGTTTTCAGACCTCAAATAATGCAAAGAAAACAAATTCATATTCATTTTCAACAAGAAAATACTAATGTTTTAACTTAGGAAGAGTTCAGAAATCAATATTTGGTGGAATAACCCTGATTTTTAATCACAGCTTTCATGTGTCTTGGCATGCTCTCCACCAGTCTGTCACATTGCTGTTGGGTGACTTTAT
Source organism: Esox masquinongy (assembly GCA_016801175.1). NCBI lineage: Eukaryota > Metazoa > Chordata > Actinopteri > Esociformes > Esocidae > Esox > Esox masquinongy. The sequence continues at coordinate 33,171 of JACXGI010000184.1, read as the reverse complement.
GCCACTCCTGGCACAAAAATTCAAGTAGCTCGGCTTTGTTTGATGGCTTGTGACCATCCAACTTCCTCTTGATCAAATTCCAGAGGTTTTCAATGGGGTTCAGGTCTGGAGATTGGGCTGGCCATGACAGGGTCTTGATCTGGTGGTCCTCCATCCACACCTTGATTAACCCGGCTGTGTGGCATGGAGCATTCTCCTGCTGGAAAAACCAATTCTCAGAGTTGGGGAACATTGTCAGAGCAGAAGGAAGCAGGTGTTCTTCCAGGATAACCTTGTACTTGGCTTGATTCATACGTCCTTCACAAAGACAAATCTGCCCGATTCCAGCCCTGCTGAAGCATCCCCAGATCATCACCGATCCTCCACCAAATTTCATAGTGGGTGCGAGACACTGTGGCTTGTAGGCCTCGCCAGTTCTCCGTCTAACAATTAGACGACCAGGTGTTGGGTAAAGCTGAAAATATGATGACCTTACTCCATTCCTCTACGGTCCAATCCTTATGGTCTTTTGTTTCAGCCTGGATCTTCTTTGCTTCTCATTGATGAAGGGCTTTTTTCTAGCTTTGCACAACTTCAGCCCTGCCCCTAGGAGCCTGTTTCAAACTGTCCTCGCCGTGCACTTCATCCCAGCTGCTGTTTGCCATTCTTTTTGTAGGTCACTTGATGTCATCATATGGTTGTTGAGTGACATTTGAATGAGTTGACAGTCATCTGGGTCAGTGGACAGTCGTTTTCGCCCTCTGCCAGTCTGTAGCTTTGTTGTCCCCAATGTCTGTTGCTTGACCTTGTTCTTATGAACCACCTTCTTTGAAATTTTCAGGATGGAAGCAACCTGACGCTCACTGTATCCCTCTGCCAGTAAAGCCAGAAGTGAACCCTTCTTTTCCATTCTTATAATTTTTTCCAGAGATGTATATATATATATACAGTGAGGGAAAAAAGTATTTGATCCCCTGCTGATTTTGTACGTTTGCCCACTGACAAAGAAATGATCAGTCTATAATTTTAATGGTAGGTTTGTTTGAACAGTGAGAGACAAAATAACAACAAAAAAATCCAGAAAAACGCATCTCAAAAATGTTATAAATTGATTTGCATTTTAAAGAGTGAAATAAGTATTCGACCCCTCTGCAAAACATGACTTAGTACTTGGTGGCAAAACCCTTGTTGGCAATCACAGAGGTCAGACGTTTCTTGTAGTTGGCCACCAGGTTTGCACACATCTCAGGAGGGATTTTGTCCCACTCCTCTTTGCAGATCTTCTCCCAGTCATTAAGGTTTCGAGGCTGACGTTTGGCAACTCGAACCTTCAGCTCCCTCCACAGATTTTCTATGGGATTAAGGTCTGGAGACTGGCAAGGCCACCCCAGGACCTTAATGTGCTTCTTCTTGAGCCACTTCTTTGTTGCCTTGGCCGTGTGTTTTGGGTCATTGTCATGCTGGAATACCCATCCACAACCCATTTTCAATGCCCTGGCGGAGGGAAGGAGGTTCTCACCCAAGATTTGACGGTACATGGCCCCGTCCATCGTCCCTTTGATGCGGTGAAGTTGTCCTGTCCCCTTAGCAGAAAAACACCCCCAAAGCATAATGTATCCACTTCCATGTTTGAGGGTGGGGATGGTGTTCTTGGGGTCATAGGCAGCATTCCTCCTCCTCCAAACATGGCGAGTTGAGTTGATGCCAAAGAGCTCCATTTTGGTCTCATCTGACCACAACACTTTCACCCAGTTCTCCTCGGAATCATTCAAACTTCAGATGGGCCTGTGCATGTGCTTTCTTGAGCAGGGGGACCTTGCGAGTGCTGCAGGATTTCAGTCCTTCACGGTGTAGTGTGTTACCAATTGTTTTCTTGGTGACTATGGTTCCAGCTGCCTTGAGATCATTGACAAGATCCTCCCATGTAGTTCTGGGCTGATTCCTCAACGTTCTCATGATCATTGCAACTCCACGAGGTGAGATCTTGCATGGAGCCCCAGACCGAGGGAGATTGACAGTTCTTTTGTGTTTCTTCCATTTGCGAATAATCGCACCAACTGTTGTCACCTTCTCACCAAGCTGCTTGGCGATGGTCTTGTAGCCCATTCCAGCCTTATGCAGGTCTACAATCTTGTCCCTGACATCCTTGGGCAGCTCTTTGGTCTTGGCCATGGTGGAGAGTTTCGAATCTGATTGATTGATTGCTTCTGTGGACAGGTGTCAAACTGAGATTAGGAGCACTCCCTTTAAGAGTGTGCTCCTAATCTCAGCTCATTGCCTGTATAAAAGACACCTGGGAGCCAGAAATCTTTTTGATTGAGAGGGGATCAAACATACAGTATATTGTGAACTGCAAAACTTTTAAGGCAGTGACACAATTTGTTTTATGGATCTATTCCAGTACTTCGGATTTGAAATGACTATGGGGCCGACTGCTTTCATATTAGGGTATTTCATCCACATTCATTTACAAATGAAAGCATGCACAGTCCCTCCATTTTACTTGATGTCAGCGACCATAGACATCACCAAATGCTGGTTATTTTACCTTGTGATGCTCCACCAGGTCAGTAGTGCAGCTTGCTTTGAAGCCGTTTTTCTTTCAGTCGTCAGCAAGTGAAAGGCGTGCTCAACTGAATTTATATCAGTTGATTGATTTGGCCTGTCGAAAACTTTCTTTTTTTGTTGCCATGAATAACTCCTTGCTATGGTAATGTTTGGGTCTTTGCAGTGCTGCATGACAAAGCACTGTACTATTCGTTTAAAGGTATTTGGTTGCAATCCGAGCTGCTGCAGTCATCAGTTACATCATCAATGAAGACATATGAGCCAGTTTCCGTGGCAGCAATAAATGTCTAAAACATAACACCCCCTCCGACCTGTTTCACTTATGAGGTGGTATGTCAGTTCCTTCCTCTGGTCACACTTTACTCTTGCCAGTCACTCTGGAACATGTTAAAACTTTTCACACATGAACTTCAGGACGAGCCCTTAAAATTTCAGTGCTGGAAAACTGGAAAAACAAAGTTCTCTATTGTCTATAATACTTTATAATAAGGTACCGTTTGTAAAGGGTCTTTACAACCTTAATGAAGACATTATTATTGGTTAGTTAAGCATTTGAAAATCTATTATAAACTATAAACAGTTATGACACATTGATCAAAATAGCTGATCAGTGCTTGCCAAATGGTGAGCCAATATTTACCTCAATATAATGAACCATTTTAATTTTTCTTCTTTTTCAATGGATGTGTTAGTGTTCTCCAAGAAACCAAATTCTTTGGTTTTCAGACCACTGTTCAGCCCTCATGATGTGTCTTGCACAAATGCACAATCCAAACATAATTTCATCTTTTTTGAATATTGAATTGAATTTACTTTTAAATTTGACCCTTTTTCATATCTCCATACATTTTTTAGTTTAGTGAATGCTCTAACTTGAAATATTACTTGAACATATCTTTAGTCTTCTCATTTGGTGGTGATTAATCCCCAACCACTGTGGTATATATTAGTGCACTCTAAAATCTGATTTTTTATTTATTTACTGTAACCTTGATTACCATTTACAAATTAGTTACCACCATTTATAATGAATGAAAGATACCTTACTTTAAAGTGACACATTATTATAATTGGGTTATAAACATTTTATAACAGCTGAAACAATACTTAATTTTAAAATGATATACTAATGACCAATTAATAAATGAGTTATAAACATTTATAACATCTGAAAGTATACCTTATTTTAAAGTGACTTAGAAATCACCATTTATAAATGATAACTTATTTTGAAGTGACAGAGCTATGGACATTTATTATCAAGTTATCAACATAAACAATAACTTTATAAACAGTTACACAACTTCGTATTGAAGATACATAAGAAATTAAGAGTATGTTAATTTTACTATTATTATTACTTAGTCTCCAAAACTACACCTCCATGCCAACAAGTTATTTGGACGTTTTGCAGAAAACTCTCATCAAGACATAAAGGTCACCGAAATCTGGAGTCTAATAAATATAATTGGAACTTTGATTGGATTGGTTCTATGGTCAAAATAAACAAATATATTGAGGTTTAGGCCATAAACACCAGAGGTGGGTTTGGCAAAAAAAGAGGGTTGGTCATGAAGAAAATAACCTACTTGCCACTTTAAAGTATGGAAATGTGGTGTTGTGAGCCTGTTTTGGTTCCAAACGCCCTAGGAAACATGTTTTAGATTAGCCGAGGGGTTCTGTGGAAGGATTAGTTCGGGGAGTATAGCATTAGATGCACTTCGAAAGAGAGATATATCTCAGCACAGACTTTTTCAAGCCCACTGGGAGTTGCAGCGGTCAAGCAGGGCTGTAATTATTGATTGGATATCATGAAATTGGGGAAAAACTGAGAAAAAACGAACATATCAAGCTCTTGCAATGGCGATCCCTGTCTCTTGACTTAAAACCCCACTGGGACCTGTAGGATGAGCCGAAGACGAAAGTCCACCATTGAAGACCAATGACTGTAGGATCTGGAGAGATTCTGTATCGATTAATGTTCTCAGATCACTTCCTATATCTGTGTTCTCCCACCTTATGAAACATTATTGATGGTTAGATTTCTGTCATATTTTGTGTCTTTTATCAAACTGATTAGCGTGCCAATAATCAGTGGGGACACTGTATGGTTTACTCTTTAGAATTACTTATATCCTGGCTCTCCCATATTATGAAGTACTAGACACACATTGCATCCTACACATTTGTACCTCTTTTCTTTTCCCTGCTCCCTCTACTTCACACCCTGCACAATGGCAGCTGCATGTTATGTTATTAACAGACACAAGATCTGCAGAGGAGCTCTTACTATTAAAAGTGTGTTTTTGTTTAAAAGCAAAAATAGAGCGAGGACTCGGATGAGGTAATCTCAAGTGTCTTGACTGGTTCTTGGTTGGTCTACTAGTTTATCCAGGGGTTACACTTGGCAATTCATGGGTAGAAAAGTCATTAAATGTTCTTTCCTTCAATTCACACAGTTATTCTCAAAAATAGAATTTCCTCTTTGCCTTCCTGTTCAAATAATCCTTTGGACCCCTTCTCACAAAGCTATGTGGACCATGAATGTCGGTATCCCACAAACAATGAGTCGCTTCCATGTCTCACCATTGTATAATTCCCTGAAGTACTGAGCTGGTGGTAAATGGGGAGGAAGCGAGATGAGGTGTTCCTTCCACAGCCACAGTAAGGTCTTCCTCCAACAGCAAGCAGCATTCTCATAGATCCAAGATTTCCTCAAAGTCCCCTTTCAAGAAGTATGTTAAGTTAATACTGACTAAAATGAGGGTATGCGCTTCAGTGGTTGAGTATATGATCTGTCTTGTCTGACAGCATTCCAAAAAAGGAGAAATTCTTTCTTACACCATAGTAATTTGCTAAGAGTTACTTCACCTGGCACTTTAACTTTCTAAAGGCTTTTTGATACCTGTTCCATTTTTTTTAACAATAACTTTTGACTAGACTCTCTCAATGTAAATGTATTTAGGTACAAGCTCTCACCAAAAGCTCACCAAACAAAGTGTAATTAAAGGAGTTTCTCAAATGCCTTTCTAAATTAACTTAGGGACAAGCTCTCATTGAAAATCTGATTAAAGGGGTCTAACTAAACGAGTTTCTCCATGACCTCTGTATATTAATATAGGGGGAAGCACAATTGTATAGCTTCAGTCTACCTGATTCTGAAAACCTATAATATCCCAAATGCTTCCCATTTTGATAAATGTAGCTTCTATCATCCCATTCATACATATAATTGTGCTTTCTCCCTTTCCTGCTCTTTAATTTCACAATCATACAAGCTTTTACGCATTGTATACATTTTGGAAAATATTTACATATGTTAATATGGACCATTAAAACAACATACAGTGGATATAAAAGTCTACACACCCCTGTTAAAATGCCAGGTTATTGTGATGTAAAAGAATGAGACAAAGATAAATCATGTCAGAACTTTTTCCACCTTTAATGTGACCTATAACGTGAACAATTCAATTGAAAAACAAACTGAAATCTTTGAGGGGGAAAAATAAAAAATAAAAAACTCACAATAATCTGGTTGCATAAGTATGCACACCCTTAAACTAATTCTTTGTTGAAGCACCTTTTGATTTTATTACAGCACTCAGTCATTTTGGGTAGGAGTCTATTAGCATGGCACATCTTGACGTGGCAATATTTGCCCACTCTTCTTTGCAAAAGCGCTCCAAATCTGTCAGATTGCGAGGACATCTCCTGTGCACAGCCCTCTTCAGATCACCCCACAGATGTTCAATTGGATTCAGGTCT